>JAEHOL010000090.1:0-11220 GCA_016432905.1 Hoplolaimus galeatus
GTGTATCTATCCACCCAGCACTTTAAAACTGAAAAGACGAAAGAATCTGATCAACAGACGAAGTATAAAAATGTGAGAAGAGAAAATTTCACAAGATCGTTTCCTGCCCAGGCACGAGAGAGCACTAGAAAATTCCAATGTTTTTTCTGCGGAGATGGAAATCACAGTGCTTACAAATGTGAAAAAGTCCTGGCCCGTGAGGATCGCATGAAGCGATTAGCAGAGCAGAAAAGGTGTTTCCGATGCCTGATGGAAGGTCACCACGCCAAGGAATGTCGGAAAAACAAGAACTGTTTTACCTGCAACGGTCCGCACAATTCAGTCATCTGCCCGAAGAGAGAAAATGATCCATCTGGTTTTTCGAACAAAATGTCCTTCACGCAGAAGTCTCAAAATAGTAAGGAATCAACCGGATTTGGTACGAAGGCAAATGCCACACCGCTTAGACGTCGACCACCAGGACAAAATTCTGGGAAGAAATTGGCGAAATCCACCTACTCGTCATTCGTGACAGACAGAGAAAATGAAGAAACAAAGGATGTTCAAAGCTCGCCGGAGACGGAGAAAACATCGAATCATTTGAATTTACAACGAGCTCTCGGTAATCGTCCTGGAGACACTATTTTGATGGCACAAAGGGTTCCAGTTTTTTCGCCAAAATCTCCTCGTAAAGTCGTAACTGCCTTGGTTTTCTTCGATTCGGGAAGTCAAACTTCGTACATTTCAAATAAATTAGTGCGAATATTGAATCTACCAAAAATAGGTGACGGATTCTTGGAAGTCACTGGGTTTCAGTCGTCTGCACCGGTTCGCTTCCGATCTGGGAAACACATTCTCGGAATGAAGAAGAGAGATGGCTCGGATGAACATTTAGTACTGTACAGCTCGGAGAGGTTCACAAATGGATTTGCTGCCGCTATTCTTGACGATGTTTCGGATGATCCATCACTTCGTGAGGTTAAGAAGAACTTACATCTGCTAAGAGAGGAACCTGATATATTGATCGGAATTGGCGAATTTTGGAAGTTTTTCATCTCTAAAAGAGAGCTATCACCAGAATTCTATCTCATCAACACGACGGTCGGACCATTGGTCTGTGGGCGTTCAGCGAAGGAATTCTCGGGTAAAGTTCAGTCACACGTTTCGCTTGCCGTGTCCGATGAAGCCATGCCTGTCAGCGAAGTTGTCTCATCGTGGTGGGATCTAGAAACCCTCGGAATTCGTGATGATCCGAAGGAAAACGATGACGACGTCGCCATGGACCAGTTTTCAAAAAACTGTACGAAAAATGGAGGACGGCCGATATAGAGTGAAGTGGCCATGGAAAGAAGAAAGTCCCGATCTGCCTTCAAACTTCGCACTGGCTTATCGTTGCTTAGAATCCATCTTGAAAAGGTTACAATCTACGTCTTATTAAAGCTTGCTGAAAAGATATGATGAGAAAATTCGAGAACAATTGGTCAAAGGCATTGTCGAAGAGGCAGAGAGAAATGAAGGGACTCTGGAACACTATCTGCCACATCATCCTGTCGTAAACCTCGAGAAGAACAAACTCAGATTGGTCTATAATGCCTCGGCAAAAATGAGGTATTGTTCAAGCTTGAATGAGAAATTGTTTCGAGGAAAGGTGCTTCTGCCTGAAATCGTCGGTTTGCATCTTCGCTGGAGATTGTCGAAATATTGTTGTCTGGGAGACATAGAAGGCGCATTCCACCAAATCGAGTTAGACGAACCTGACAGAGAAGTTTGTAAATTTTTGTGGATTCGTAATCTTGAGGAACCTCTGACAAAGCGAAATTTGGTCATCTATCGTTTCCAGCGAGTTCCATTTGGTATCATCTCGAGTTCCATTTGGTATCACATTAGGAGCAACCATCCTCACCCATTTGGGAAAGTATCCAGATTCGGATGTTGCTCAAGAGTTGAAAAACAACATGTACGTTGACAACCTACTCATGAATTTCGATACCGAAGAAGATGTTCTGAGGAAGTATCGTGAATCGAAAAGAATTTTTAATGAAGCAAAAATGAATCTTCGAGAATTCGTCACTAACGCGACTTCAGTGTGGGATGCATTTCCGGCAGAAGACAAGTTGGAGGTGATCAAGCCCAAAGTATTAGGAGTAAAATGGATAGTGCACTCCGACTCGCTGAAAATCGCTCTACCTCAAGTTAAATTGGTGGTCAACTCTCGCCCAAATCTCACTAAACGGACGGTTTTACAAGAATTGTCATCCATGTTCGATCCCACTGGATTATGCAGCCCGTGTTTGGTTACTGCAAAACTGTTTTTCCAAAGTTTATGGGACTTGCCGATTACTTGGGATGATCCCTTGCCCGAAGAAAAAGCACAGTTCTGGGAAAATCGGAGAAGAATTTGGAGAAACAGTTCAGTTTTGGTTCAGCGCTGGGTCACTGGTATCAACCCCACGGATTATCAGCTACATGTGTTTGTCGACGCTTCAAAGGATGTCTTCGCTACCGCGGTCTATTTTCGTTCGGAGTCGGATGAAGGAACAAGAGCCGAATTAGTGTTCTCCAAAAACCGGATCAGGCCGAAGTCAGGGAATGTGACGATCCCTCGTATGGAACTACTGGCTTTGTTAATTGGTGTGAGAGCAAAACAATTGGTTTCGGAGGAGATAAACCTACCTCTGTCTCTTACTAAGATTTGGAGTGATTCGATGGCCGTGCTTTCCTGGTTGAAACAAGAATCTGAAGAAACAAAACCTCGTTTCATAATAAACAGATTGAAAGAAATAAGAAAACATACAGACTGCACTTTCGCCTATGTAAACACGCGAGATAACCCGGCAGACATCGCAACGAGAGGAGTTGAACCTGATGATCTTCAGCAATCAGCGCTCTGGTGGCATGGCCCCGAATGGTTAACGCGGCCGAAATCAGAATGGTTATCCACTTTTGAAGTCCAGCTCGAAGAAAACATTCCGTCTGAGGAGGCTGATGTACTTGTGCAGACGCTCATGTCTATATCTAAGAAGGATAAGGATCACCGATTGCACGAGCTGATGGATCTACGTCGTTTTTCAAAATGGGAAAAACTCGTCGGAACTCTTGCTGTTGTACTCAAGTTTATAAAACGACGACTGAACCGATACACCAATACACATCGGGAAAAATTGCAGCAAACATTGCGCCCGATTTTGTTGATTCACGAATCTGATGATAAGCTAGACAATAGTCGGCAAATCGCAGAGAAATTACTGATCCAATGGGCACAGCAAGAGTCAATAGTCGAATTCGCAAAATGGCAGACTTTTACCTCGGAAGATGGAATTATAAGATTGAAAACACGAATAAGGAAGACAGAAAGTGACTACGGAATTGAATCTCCGATCATATTACCAAAGGATTGCAGACTCTTGGATTTATTAGTTCAGCACATCCATGAGAAACAACAGCACACCGGAGTTCAACAAACGTTGACAGCTTTTCTGCAATATTTTTGGACTCCGCAATCCCGGCGAGTGGTTAAGGGAATCATTTCACGCTGCAAAAGGTGTCGTTGTTTGAAGTCCTATCCGTTTGCACTTCCACAAATGGCGGATCTGCCCGTCGACAGAACGCAGAGAAGCACTCCGTTTGAGTCCATCGGAATTGACTACTTCGGGCCGACTGCATACCGGGAAGACGGAGAATTGAGAAAAGCTTGGGTAATGATGATAACCTTCTTGTGCACTCGAGCTGTATACATGGAACCTGTCAAAGATCTCAGCACCCGTTCATTTTTGCTAGCTTTTCGTCGGTTCGTTGCCCGCCGAGGTTGTCCGAGAAGAGTTTTTTCTGATAATGGGACTCAATTTCGGCTAGCTGCGAAAACACTAGAGCTGGCTGTTCGACCCACATCCACCGACTTTACTTGGAAGTTTGCAAATGAGTTGTCGCCTTGGCAGTCAGGAGTCATTGAGCGAATGTGCGGAATTGCTAAAAGAACGATGAAAAGGACTCTTGGGAGAAACGTCCTTGAATTCGATGAGCTAAACACAATCGTAGCCGAAGGTGAAGCGATCTTTAACCAAAGGCCGTTGAGCATCGTATGGGAAAATCCGAACGGAAGCGAAGAAGGCTATTTCCCGCTGCGGCCAGTTGATTTTTTTCAACCAAGAGCAAATTTAGAATTAACACTCGATGCCAACCTCACCGATTATCCCGAAACACCGGCCGGCAAATTGGTTGGATCGTGGAATCGAACTCTTTAAATTTTGGACAGTTTTTGGAAGAAATGGTTAACCGAATATTTAATAATGCTGAGAGAGAGAAGTCAATGGCACATCAAAGGACCGAGATTGCAGACTCATCGAGACCCACAAGTAGGTGAAGTGGTATTGATAGAAGAAGCTCTCAAACCACGGAACTTGTGGTCATATGGAAAAATAATAGAGATTCTTGGCTCCAGAAAACCCGGAACTGTCCGAAATGTGAAAGTTTTAATGCCAAATAAACGAATTTGGTCAAGGCCGGTCAATAAAATATATACGTTAGAGATTGAAATCGAACAAAAACATGAAAAAGATGATGACCAAATCGAGCCTTCCCGCGAGAAAGAGAACAATAAAGTACGGAAGAAAAGAAACCGAGAGAATGGAGATGAGATTTAACCTCAAGAAATGATGACCAGACGAAGAACTGCACAACTTAAGTCTACAACTCTCGTCACTTCATTTCAATTAATGTTGGTTGTGCTGTTCATGTTAGGACATTGTGAAAGTCATTTTGAGTATGAGGCCAAATGTAACCAAAAAGGATTAACTATCAAAAGTGAAGGCAATGTTGAAAAAATTGAAATCTGCTGCGAAGCTTTAGAAGGATGTGTGATTCACAATTCGGTTCCGGAATTTGAATTTGCACTTCCCAGAACCTCACTTTTGCAACACTACAATTGCGAAGTCACATTCTGGCATAGATCTGTTCCGAAGCGGTCGATACACCTTAAGTGTGATCCACAAAATGTTTGCGATTTAATAGACTGCTATGTATGTTTTGACCGGTTTGCGAACCCTCACTGTATGCCTAAATGGACATCATTCTTGATTGGACTCTGCATATTTGCCATCGGAACAACCGGCTGTTGTTTGCTCTGGTTGCTGAAAGCAATCTGCGGAAATATGAAGATGATCGTCTCTGCTCTTTGTCTCCTTCCAAGATTTCTTTTTTGGCTGAAACACAAGTTTGAATCGAATCAAGAATACAAAGTTAAGGAAAACCTCAATACATCAGGAAGAATGAGCCTCCGACGGAAGTTATCTAAAAGTTCGGTCTTTATGGCCACATTCGGAGTCATCATGATTATATATGGGTATACACAAGCATTTAACGAAGTCATCTCCATCTTAGAAAAATCAGAAGAATGGGTACAGACGCACAAAGAAATCCATTGTGTTATCAACTCTGTGAATACACTGAATCTCCTACCTAATGGACAGGAAATCAACTTGCTGATGAAAGATCATAAAGCCAACATCCTAGGAAACGTACGGCTAAAAATCAACTCACTGAATCTACACTGCTTACCGAATACGGAAAAGTGGTTACGATCCTATAGAGTCGACACGATAACTGTAAAAAGTTGTCCTCGACAGCATTCGTGCAAAGGAGAGTATTGCCAGTTGGTCTACCCTAACACTAAAGTCGAAGAGCTTGAAGATTGGGAAGAATTTCCTGGTCATAACCACTGTATGGAAACGTGCGGATTTTGGAACTGCAATTGTGTACTACCCGGCGCTGGATGTCTATTTTGTCGCCATTATGCCATGTATACGTCCGACACCGTTTTTGAGCTGTTTTCCTGTGAATGGCGATACCAAATCGACGCTGATGTGGAGTTGGTTACGAATGGATTACCCTCACATAAGGAGAAAATTCAACTACATCCGGGAATGACAACACACTGGCAGAACATGTCAATGACACCAAACCCATTTGCACTTCCACCTTCGTCACTTCTACATAGAAAGTTTATTACGGACGGAACATCGGTCACCTGTGTTGAGGAAGTTCAGTCTGATTTATTCTGCGAAGATGCTGAGAAGGCAGAAGAAATGAATTGCACTTTAGGCACTCACGCTTGCTAAAACTGCAAACCAGATCACAGTGCGGAGAAACTAGTGTGCCAATGCAGATCACTTAATGTGGAAAGTTTTTTCGAAAACTCAGAAATGGTGCTGCCACTTCAAACCCAGATGCTCACTTTGCGGAATGATGGAAAAAGCGTCGTTTCAGAAAGTCAACATACACCGATTCAAGTTTTGGTTCAAATGCAACAGCTAACACTAAGTGCTGTCTCGTCATTGAGTGTGTGCCGAGTAACCGTCCACGAATTTCACGGTTGTTCAAGATGTTTGGAGGGAGCACAACTCAACTTTACCTGTTTTGCGGACGAAGGAAATGCACTGGCAGACGTAACATGTGAAGATGAAATCGTTTTCCCGGGTAAATGATCTAAAAATGGCACAGAACAACTAATCTCGTTGGCTTTCGAACAATCGGAAGTGAAAACATTGTGTAAGGTTGACTGTTTAGGCGGTGAAACAGAATTCAAAATCGAAGGAGTTCTCCAGCATCTGCAGATGGATCCGAAAACAATGTTCAAAATTGGGAAAAACCGATGGGGAAAAGTAAAAAACCAAAACGAAACCAGATGGTGGACACAATACCTTGGATTTGATTTGAGAGATCTTGGAAAATTTGTATCCGAAAACGCAAATTGGATCTTTATTATACTAGCGATTATTTTGGCCACTCTGACTTTACTCCTGTTTTGCCAAGTTTCGAAATTTTGTCGCGGATTAAAGCTTTTCCGGAAACTTTTGACTATTTTGATGTTTGTCCTATTTTTTGCGCGCCCGGAGGGGTCTTACGCGCCCGGTTTGGTTTTTCAGTGCGTGCCATATACACGAAACGGAATCGAGGTTGCTCCAAGCGCTCAGTGCGTATTACGGGTCCGGGCCGGATCAGAACACGTATTGGGTTCCGAAATAGTCAACCACTGATCAATAAATGGGCGGAGCTTGGACACTCCCCCACCCTCGCTACAAATTCGGTTGTTGATTGGGTGGCCGAATCGGTATATAAGCGCCGGAAAAAGGGCATAACTCACATTTTCTTCGACCAAACTGCTTTACTCCATTGCTATGCACAAACGGAATCAGCCAACTCCGGTTACGGATGTTTTTCAGAAACCAAAAAACGATGGAAAAATTCGAATGCCTGATCAGAATGTTCAAAGTGTATCTAATCCAAAAACTGGCTTTACCTTTATTCGGCTGGTTGATTTCGTTTGGGGATTGCTGCGAACTCAATATGGAATAACGTGCTCTTTAGAAACAACTTTTGAAAGGAATAAACCACTTTGGATTTTGGTCACAGAACAATTTGAGAAAATTATGAAATTAGCCCAGGGTACCATGGTAGTCGGTCTCGAAGACGGATTCGAAAGGGAGGTTAACTTCGTATGTTTTGGTCAAAAAACTGCAGCTCAACAAGTTGTTATCCCACCCAATATAACTTTGGAGAGCAATTGCAGAACGAACCTACAACCTATCAAACGGGTTCACTTACCATGTATAAAAGAGTGGGATGGTAACATATTGGCAATGGAGGACATACATTTGAAGTTTCCGACCATCCACGCACCCAAAATGGACAAACTGATAAATTCAAAAAAGAACAACGCTGATGTCGGAAGTACGCCAGGGACAAGTACACAAAATGAAGACCTTGGCCCTACACCCGCTTCAACTTTCAAAAAGTTTCAAATTCCATTTAAACCACGCCCGCCAAGGGTCACTAGGGGAACGCAGACCGAATTTACGATGATTGATTTTATGGTCTCCGCGATTTGGCACTAAAAATGGGCTTATTCATAATTTGCATGATGATGATCAGTTCAACAGCTTTTGCCGGCGACACCATGTATCATCATAACATAACCGCCCGCCCACCCTCGGAAGCATCTTCCAGCAATAAAATGATGAGCAAGGAGCTCACTCCATTCATTCATTCATTTTTTGTATTTGAAAAATTCGACTCGTTCCGTTCACCATTCTCTCTGTGCTTTTTAGAAAAAGTATATACAATGCCTTCTCGTCCACATTCCGGCAAAAAGATGATTCGAATGTCGCAGTCTCCACCTTATGAACAGGAATCGGACGATGGAGAGCGCACTGACTCGGATTCTAAAAGCTGACTCGGAATTCAAAAGTGACACTGACTCTCGTTCTCAAAGTCACTCTTCTCGAAACTCGCGCTCTTCTGATTCTGCACTCAGCATTGACACTGGTGAGTCAGCCGTTGAAATTGATAGTGAAGGCGAAATAGCTGCTCAAAAATTGGAAAAAGTCATGGGTGCGAATAGTTGTTCTGTGAAAACACCAACTGATAAGAAAAACGTTGCAAAAACGACGAAAAATTCAGTAAAACAATTTTTTGTTATGGAAGCTAAAGAGATTCATAAGCGAAAGACTTGTTCACGTTGCAAATCGGCAGGATTAGGACCAGAAATCTATTCTGACCACATCAAGTCGAATCAACATTGTCCGTCACGTTTAGATTCGCCGTCGCCTTCCCCTCGTAAGAAAGATTCCGGTTCTCGCCACTCTCCACAACCGACTTCGTCGACCACTCTTCCAAAGGTTGAAAGCGATGAGACAGAAGCGAAAGAAACTGAAAATATTAAGGCTTATCGAGAACAAAGGCGAAGTAAGCGGAAGGCCAAAAAGCGTGCCATGAAGCGTCTGTTTCGAGAACAGGCAGCGGAACTCAAGTATTGGCGAAAGTAACATCTGAAAATGAACGAAGGCCTAAAAATGCTGGAGGAACATAAGGATGTCCTACAGAAAGTAAAAAAGATGACAGCGGACAAGGCCGGACTGAAAGAGACGTTGTCAAGCGAGAGAGCTGCTGCACTCCGTGTGGCATCCCGCACCTTGGTAGAAGCAGACGCGGAGCATCTGGTCGAAGGTTATGGAGATTTCGTGGCCGACGAGCTGTTGCAAGTGGGTAGAGTTGAAAAGGAAAAGTATGAAGAAAAGATGAAGATCGAGAAAGAGAAGAATGAAAAGTTGCGTAAAGTCAAAAGTGAGGTTGTACGTCCAAAGTCAGAAGGGCTCATATCAATAGACAAGCCAAAGATGAGCGAAGAGAACGACGAAGAACAGGCTGAGGTCTGAAGTCACCTAAAGAAGAAAGGGAAATAAAAAATGAAATTAAAAGGGAGTACAGAATTCCCAAGCGAGAAGACGAATCGAGAAAGAGAGAGCACACATACGCAAAAGAAGCTGTGGATAAAAAGATAAAAAAGGGAAGAGAGGAGGAGGAAAATGAAAAAATGGTTTGGGCCAGGTTCCGAGGCGAGAAAAGTCCCATCCGCAATTTACACTTCCCATCAGCATCAATTGTTGCGGAGGTTGAACAACGCGGCGGAGCTTGGAAAGTTGCCAAAGAAAGTGACTTGGGCTTGAGCTCTGCAGAAGGAAAGAGAATGGACCGAAATTACAAGGAATGGTTTCATTTGACAAAAACAAGAGACGCTTTGAACAAGATGTGTGCCTTGTCCCGATTCGGCAACAGAACGATATCTACTCGATCTGAATTTTGGTCGGCAATGCAAGAGGCACAAAAAGCGCTTAAAATGGTAGTAGAGGCGGCTAACAGAAACGATGAGATCGATTTTGTGAATGATGGGTCGTCGGGTCCCTCCGGAAAGAAATAAACAGAGCACTGAATTTTGAGGGAGTGTTTGACGATTAATCTTGATGAGCGATGAATATTCCTCCCTTTATTTCCTTTTGTCGGGCGGGAGTGTTGCGAACACGCAACTCCTACTCACTCTATATTCTCTGCTTTTCTATTATATCTAACGTTGCGTTTCTATCACTTCCTCTTTCTCTCGCACACACATATACACTGATTGGTTGTCTACTTCGACACGCCTTTCTCTCTCTCTCTCTCTATCACACACCCTCTTTGTCGCTATCTCGCTGCCTATTTAAGCGTGATCAACCCCAGCAGCGGGGCTTCTCCACCATTCATTTATTTGATTGGAAAATATTAATATTTGTGTGCTGAAATAATAGTAGTGAATAAAATATTTTTGAAGTTTGAAATAAAAATAAATTTGTGCAGAACGGGAATTTTCCCTTGGGCGATTTGGTTCTGAAAAAAGGTGAAGTAAATTGGGCCCGTTTCTCCACAAAGTGGTGCCGCTAGTAAAAAGGTTCGAGCCTGCATCTTCAGTCGTGGAACTCATCTTCTGGTTGAACTCGACATTAAAGGTTTCACACATCGATCGTCAAAACGATTTTGATTTTCTTGGTTGGACGCTCATTCTGGTTAATCTTATCTTGGTTGAAATTGGTTCTCAACAATGTCCGGTATAATCAGAAGCTCTCTGGGACCGAAGTTGAAAAGGATGAGTGCCTTGATTCAACTTCTCCAACCAATCGTTAGAAAAGATGAGATTCTTGAAGATAAACTTAAATTGATGAAGTTGAAAAGGAAGGCCTTGGAACCTGATGCAGGATTTGGAAAACAAACACCAACAATGGGACAATCTATTTCAGAAAATGGATGGAGAAGCCGCAACTCAGGAAGAAGCAAAATATGATCAGTTCAAGTATGAAAACAAGTCACTCAGCGAGTGGATAGAGACTGGCAAGGAAATGCTTAATCTGATCGACGAGAACCTTGATGAATCTGAATCTGAAGGGGAAGATGCGCAACCAAACCGTGTTCAAAGAGACACCTTGAACACGCAAACGAACGGAGGGATTTCGGTGCATCTGCCAAAGTTGTCGCTACCGGAATTCCGAGGAGATCCGCATGATTGGCCAACATTCTGGCAAAGCTATGAATCGACGGTTCATACACAAAAATTGGATCCGGTCATCAAGATGAACTTTCTCTACAGCTGCTTGAAAGGTGAAGCGTTGAATGCGGTTTAAGATTTGAAAGTTTCGGCTGAGAATTATCTTGTCTCTCTCGAGATATTGAAAAAAAGGTTTGGGGATGAACGCATTCTGTCCGTATCACTGGAATCAAAGTTAATCTTGCTCCCTCCAGCTTCCGAGTCACCGCTTTCCGTCAAGAAAACAGTAGATAATATTGAAAGCATTTGCCGTCAGCTGAAGGCATTGAACCACAACGTTGATAATTCGTACCTGACGACCAGCATCAAAGCGAAATTGCCAAAAAGTGTTCTCT
>JAEHOL010000091.1:0-11196 GCA_016432905.1 Hoplolaimus galeatus
GGCCAGACCCACTTTTGGTAGAGGTGGAGGGCTATATGCCAAGCACCAACTGGTTCGCTCCTTGCAAGTAGGCCATGCCCACTCTTACGGTACAGCCTTCTTTATTCCACGGTGCACAAACTCGCACGAATTTTGTGCTCTAAGATAAAGAACTCATGCTGAATCGCGCTTCCACGGTGCAGAAACAGCGCTACAGCGGTGTAAAGTCCACGCTCCATGATTCAGAATCTGCATTTACGATGCAGAATCCGCACTTCACGATGCTGAATCTGCTTTCCACTATGCAGCATCCGCACTCTCCAAAACAAAAATTGCGCTTCAAGATTCGATTCAAAATCTATATCCAACGATGCAGAAAACTTGCTCAATGATACAATATCCGTATATCTGTACAATGTCACTCCGTACAACGGTGCAGAAACCGCACTTCAACGATGGAGAATCCGCGCTTTAACGGTGCAGAATCTATTTTCAACGATACTATTTGCAACAAATCTTGCTGTGTTCCACGAAGCTGGGCCTTGATTTGGGGTCTCATTTGTAAAGCGTGGTCATCGGCATTCCTTTTGTTTGCAGGACATACCATTTTGGATAGGGCCTTGCTCAGTTTTAGAGAAGTTACCGCCCACTATTGGTGAACAGATTCTGCTTATCTAATTTGCAGAATCCGAGCCGAATCCTCGCTCAACGATGTATAATATGCTGAACCATGATGTATAATCATTTCTTGAAGATGCAGTATCGGAGTTTTAACGATGAAAATTCCACGTAGCTATGACGATAATTCGACCTAGATGCAGATTCCTTGACCTTGCAGATTCCGAATTTTACGATGCACAATCTTTCAATGCCACGATGTCAAGGTGTAGAATGCACGGTTTTACGCTGTTGAGCGTAGCAAAACGGTGCAAAAGCTCCAATGACCAAGGTCATTTGTTCTAATATTTTGAATTGTCTGACCAGACTCAAATTGGCACTTAGCCAATAAAAACTTAAAGAGGAGGAGAAAACGGATGATAACACAGACGTTACAGAATCAGAAGAGGATGTCAATAAACGCAACGACAAAAATATCTTTTCTGATTTTTGCTCTTTTGTTGGCATCTTGGAGCGTACAGCTTCACTGCTTTGAGGGATAAAGTTGACATACGCTTTTTTATGATTGGACACCCGAATCTTTTTCTGAAACGGAGAATCCAACATTTATTCGAAGGTGGGCTAGCCTAAAGGGGCGCGAAAAATGGCCGTGAATGCATGATTATCTGTAAAGTTGAATTTGATTTATAGGCAAAGAATTATTGCATGGACAGTGAATTGCTTTTGGACCGGCAATCACACTGGCCGTCGGTGTGCTATGCATGTTATCCGTTTTGGCGAGAATTTTCCTGCTAGAGACGCAACGGTGAAGAAGCCCAGCGATGCGAAGAGTATCAGTTTGTTTTTCTGTACACAAACATTTGCAGGCACATTGCCGACTGGTGGATTCCACTCGTTTAGTCAGACGCTTTGAGGAGCATTAGCTTCGTCCAATTTGTGGAGAACTGTGCATATATCGCCAATGTTAACGGATTGTGTGGCTGAGACATGGTGTCCATCAGTTTTAACGGCAACAACATGATTAGCATCTCTTGTATGGACAATGTCTTGGCGAGAATGATCCTACATAGACTCACCACCACCTAGTCATCCCGCATGACAATTCCCATTTGACAATTTATTACCAATGACGATGGGGAGGATGAGGAGGAAGAAAAGCTTAATTACTGCGATGAAGGAAATTTTGATTTAGAACTGCATGAGGTGGACGCAGCGCTGGATGGTGTAAAATGAAACTTAAAACACAATACATGCTGAAGACGAACAACAACATCAACAACATATAAGAAAAGTGGCTATTGCCCAATGGAGTTTCTTTTCTGGGATCTGGACCGTGCACAAAGCGGCAACGCAATTTTGTGACGATGATAACAATAGTGGGGGATATGGTCAGAAAACTTGTGCCTGTACTCCTATATGCAGAGGTGCGATGAGAGCGCTGCATTGTATAGGGATAAAAATTCAGAAGGAACCGTTTCACAGTGTATACGGGTGTTCTTATGGAGCTATGTTGCAGGGTGCAAAGACCTGCCAATGAGCAATTCAGATGGGAGAAGATGTATTCAATGCGTCATCAGCCTGCAGATGGGCTGAACCCCGTCGGTTGCGCTGTTCCCGCAAACCTGCACTATCATGGTCGAACACACAATGGTATGCACAATCATTTTTGGACGGTGCAGCATCAACGAAAGGGACACATGCGGGCGATGGTGCTCAAGACTGGTTTCCGTGTGCACACACCAAAGCTTAATTCTGGCCAAGAATACGCTGAAATTCTTCAGATGTGTATTGGCCATTTTGCCGGCCACATTCAGGTCTGACGCATGTAACGAATAAGCCCCACTTCCCGTACGAGCACACAGGCTAAACGAACACTGGTACATATATGAGCGCTAACGCTACTATTATGATGTGAGTGTACGTTAGCCGGTGAGCTTAGCTGATGCATGCGCGTGCACCTGGAGCACCAAACATACGCGTGGGTACGATTCTGAGACATCACTTGCAGGACAACCGTCCGCGCGCATACACACCAGGCGCATCCAGAGTGACGCGTGAGCGTGCCTTAATCGACTTTTTAATGCACGCGTACGCTCTGTGAGCCTTTTATGACGCATGCAAGTACGCTTGGGAGCTTATTTTGAAGCATGCCAAATCCTTTTGACGCTCTTTTGATTTGGGTGACATGTGTCTAGTGCATCATACATATGGACAGCGTGAAGCGTTGACAGATGGACAGCGTGGACATAAGGCGCACGAAGAACACATAAGGGCGCACGAACATAAGAGACATAAGGACATAAGGACGCACGAAACGAAGGTAAAGAAGACGCGTACGATAGCTGACGCATGCACGTACTTGTAAGCGGCCAGAGTATCCAAGGTGGGCAGATGAGCCTTTGTCGAGCTTTTTCAGATTTTAATTCATGCAAAAATTGATCTGAGAGAGCTTTTTTGGCTCCTATGACCCATTTCAAGCATTCCACCGTCCAATTGACATTGTTCCAGATGGTTCCATTGATACCACCCTGATTACAATTGGAATGTGGTGTGCTTGAAGCGGGCGTGGAGCTCTCGCTCATAAAGTATGTCACAGGTAATAACTGTTAAAATTGCACTGAGCCATTACTGGCTCAATGCTGAATGTATGCAATCATAAATTTATCTGTTGACATTTTGGGTATTTGGCTATAGGTAGTCTTAATGCGATTTTTGCACAATGAACATCATCCTCGCCAGCCATCGCGATGGAAGGCGGAATCTGCATCAGATTGCTGTAGAGTCAACAGGATTTTTGGTGCCGACTCGTCAATCCATTGCCATTCGAGTCATGATCTGTGTAGGAAGTTGCGTTTTGATATGAAGCATGCCCAGGGCCTAAGCGAAACGTACGGTGTATTCAGTAGGATGTGTGTATTTATCCATGTTGAAGCGGTTTATATGTCTGCCCGGCGGAACGTGAATGTTTCCAGCTTAACACATTCGTGATCCCAGAGTTGCACGAGTGTGCTCGGCAAGATGTACGTTACCCAGCGTAATGTATGCGTAGGACCGTTGCACCTATTGTGACGCTTCTGGCAATCTTGGATAATGTTTGCAAGAGGTTGAGCGCATGGAACGTCTTTTGTAAAATGAACCTGCACATTGGGCGCCTTTTGGGATGCATGCCGCGGTCGGTAAAGCATGTTTGTGACGCGTGCGCACGCATATGATGCACCATACGCGTGACTTATGTGCGCCTGCCAGTTCTTTGAAGTAAAGCGTGCGTGTCACCAGTGTCGTACGCGTGCTAGCGATGCGCCTATATTGACGTACTCTTGGTGCGCCTCTTGTGACGCGTACGTTTCCCTGGCGCACCAAGCCTTTGACGGTTGGCTAACCCAGTTTGGCTGCGGTGACGCGTGTGTGCTCGACGCAAATATTTTGAAACAGCGGATTCCACAGCCGAAAAAAAATTCTGCATCATAGGGCGCGCATTATGCATCGTTTAATGCGTATTCTATAAAGATGAATTGCGTGTACTGCATCGTTGTGCGCGAATTTTACATAGTGATCCTTTGATTCTTCATTGTGGATGCACAAATTTTACATCACGAAGCTGTATTCGGCGTTGATTATGCACTATGGAGATGCCTTCCACCAAAAATGGCAGTGCCCCACTACGAGTGGGCGGAGCCTCCATTAGTGCGGACTTTGATTACGCCACCCAACTGAAAAGCCGGGTGCAAACACTTGTCACGCTAGTCGCGACCTCATGCGTCACAACAGGCGCACCGTTTTGTATACGTGCTGAATGATAAGACCAACATTGTGGTCAAATGTGTGACAAAAAGTTTGCGTCGAGCACACACGGGTCACAATAGGCAAACTGGGTTATGGTGGGCGCATCCTACTTATGCACGCGTCAAAGGCTTTGTGCGCCAGGGGAACGTACGCGTCACAAAGGCGCATCAAGAGTACGTCAATATAGGCGCACCGCTAGCACGCGTACGACACAAGTGCAGCACTGGTGCCACGCACGCTTTACTTCAGAGAACTGGCAGGCGCACATAAGTCACGCGTATGGTGTCTCATATGTGTGCGTCACAAACATGCTTTACCGAGCGCGGCATGCGTCCAAAAGGCGCCCAATGTGCAGGTCCATTTTACAAAAGACGTTCCATGCACACAAACTCTTGCAAACATTATCCAAGATTGCCAGAAGCGTCACAATAGGTGCAACGGTCCTACGCATACCCTACGCTGGGTAACGTAGCATCTTGCCAAGCACACTTGTGCAACTCTGGGATCACGTATGTGTTAAGCTGGAAACATTTACGTTCCACCGGGCAAACATGCAAACCGCTTTAAAATGGACATATACACGCCTCCTAGTGGATACACCGTACGCTTCGCTTACACCAAACAAGCCCTCGTCACGTCTTGCACTCGAACGCATAAAGAGCAGCACAAAATTGCTATACGGAGCACAAAACGACTATGTTGCGCCGTATGGGCATGCTTCACATCCAAAACGCTACTTCCTACACAGATCATGACTCCAATTGCAATGGATTGACGAGTCGGAACCAAAAAATCCCGTTGACTCTACAGCAATCTGAAGCAGATACCGCCTTCAATTGTTTCCAATGCGCGTAGATGAAAGAATAGCGATGGCTGGCGAGGATGATGTTCATTGTGCAAAAATTGCATTAAGACTACCTATAGCCAAATACCTAAAATGTCAACAGATAAATTCATGATTGCATACATTCAGCATTGAGTCATTAATGGCTCCGTGCAATTTTAACAGTTATTAACTGTGAAATACTTTATGAGCGAGGGTTTCACGCCCGCTTCAAGCACACCACTTTCCAATTGTACTCAGGATGGTATCAATGGAACCATCTGGAACAATGCCAATTGGACGGCGGAATGCTTGCAATGGGTCATAGGAGCCAAAAAGCTCTCTCAGATCAAATTTTTTGCACGACAAAGGCTCATCTGCCCACCTTGGATACTTTGGCCGCTTACAAGTATGAGCAATTGCATGCGTCAGCTGTCGTACGCGTCTTCTTTACATTCCCTTCCTCCTTATGTCCTAATGTGTTCTTCGTGTGCCGTTATGTCCACGCTGTCCCGCTGTCAACGCTTCAGGCTGTCCATATGTATGCTGCATTAGACACATGTCACCCAACTCAAAAGCCAGGTGAAAGCGTCCTAGCAGGCAAAATGAGCGTAAGCAACCGGTACGTGAGTGACGCCCAAGCGTACTTTCATGCGTCATAAAAGGCTCACAGAGCGTACGCGTGCATTTAAAAGTCGATTAAGGCACGCTCACGCGTCACTCCGGATGCGCCTGGTGTACGCACGAAGACGGTTGTCCTGCAAGTGATGTCTCAGAATTGTACTCACGCGTATGTTTGGTGCTTCGGGTGCACACGCATGCACACCCAGGTGCACACTTACGAGTATGTTTGGTGCTCCAGGTGCACACGCATGCACACCCAGGTGCACACCCACGCGTATGTTTGGTGCTCTAGTTAGCTCAGCGGCAAACGTACACTCACATCATAATAGAAGCATTAGCTGTATCAGTGTTCTTTTACCCTATGTGCTCGTACGGGAAGTAGGGCTTATCCGTTACATGCGTCAGACCCGAATGTAACCGGCAAAATAGCCAATAAACATCTGAAGAATTTCAGCGTTTTCCTGGCCAGAATCAAGCTTTGGTGTGGTGTACACACGAGACAGTCTTGAGCACCATCGCCCGCATGTGTCCTTTTTGTTGAAGCTGCACCGTCCAAAAATAATTGTGCATACCACTGTGTGTTCGATTATGATAGTGCAGGTTTGCGGGAAAAGCTCAACTGACGGGGTTCAGCCCATCTGCAGCTGATGACGCCTTGAATACACCTTCCCCCATCTGAAATGCTCATTGGCATGTCTTTGCACCCTGCAACGTAGCTCCCTAGGAACACCCGTATGAAACACGGTGAAACGGTTCCTTCTCAATTTTTATCCCTTATACAATGCAACGCTCTCATCGCAGCTCTGCATATACGAGTACAGGAACAAGTTTTTTTGACCATTTCTCCCACTATTGTTATCACATCACAAATTGCGTTGTCGCTTTGTGCACTGTGCAGATCCTAGAAAAGAAACTTCATTGAGCGATGGCCACTTCTCTTATATGTTGTTGTTGTTCATCTTCAGCTTTATTGTGTTTTAAGTTTCTTTTTTACACCAACTAGCGCTGCTTCCACCTCATGCAGTTCTAAATCGGAATTTTCTTAATCAAGTTCCTCTTCCTTCTCATCCTCCCCATCGTCATTGGCAATACATTGGTACGCTCAAATGGGAATTGTCATGCGGAATAAATAGGTGGTGGGGAGTCTATGTAGGATCATGCTCGCCAGTACATTGTCCACACAAGAGATGCCAATCATGTTGTTGCCGTTGACACTGATGAACACCATGTCTTAGCTACACAATCCGTTTACATTGGCGATATATGCGCCGCTCTTCACAATTGGACGATGCTTACGCCTCTCAAAGCGTCTGACTAAACGAGTGGAATCTACCAATCGGTAATGCGCCTACAAATTTATGCGTACAGAAAAACAAACTGATACACTTCGCATCGCTAGGCTTATTCACCGTTGCGTCTCAGCAAAAAAAAAATTCTGGCCAAAACGGATTGCATGCATAGCACACCGATGGTCTATGTGATTGACGGTCCACAAGCAATTCACTGTTCACACAATACGTCTTTGCCTATAAATTAAATTCAACTTTTCAGATAATCATGCAAGCACGGCCATTTTTGGCGCCCCTGTAGGCTAGCCCACCTTCGAGCAAATGTTGGATTCTCCGTTTCAGAAAAAAGATTCGGGTGCAGTATCGCTTCCATTCATAAAAAAGGCGTATCATCTTTATTCCTCAAAGTAGCATGTAAGGTAAAGCTGTACGCTCCAATATGCCAACAAAATTTTTGTCGTTGCGTTTATTGACATCCTCTTTTGATTCTGTAACTTCTGTGTTATCATCCGTTTTCTCCTCCTCTTTAAGTTTGATTTGCTAAGTGCCAATTTGAGTCTGCAATATGTCCAGATACGCGCTGCAGGCTCAATCTTGAAGTGTCCAACGGTGATTTAGCGGGTATGGAGGAAGTTTATGTGGCTTACTTGCTCATTGTCTGTAGATGCTGCTAATCAGAGAGTGTCGCATAAACGCATATGTTGCATGAGACAATTCAAAATATTAGAACTAATGGCATTGGGCATTGTGGCTTTTGCATCGTTTTTCTACGCTCGACAGCGTAAAAACCGTGCGTTCTACACCTTGGCATCGTGGAATTGAGAGATTATGCATCGTAAAATGAGAAATCTGCAGGGTCGAGGAATCTATATCAAGGTCGAATTAACGTCATAGCTACTCGGAATTTACGTCGTTGAAACTCCGATTCTGCATGTTGGAGAAATGATTATACATCATGGGAGAGCATATCGGCTTGGATTCTGCACAGTGGATAAGCAGATTCTGTTCACCAAAGGTGGGAACGGTAACTTCTCTTAAAATTGCAAAGTTTCTGCATCGTTGGATATAGATTTTGAATCTTGAAGTGCGATTTTTGCTTTGTGGAGTACGGATGCTGCATCGTGGAGTGCGGATTCTGCATCGTAAATGCAGATTCTAAATCATGGATTGTGGATTCTCCGCCGCTAAAGCGCGAATTCTGCACTGTGGAAGCGCTATTCAGCATGAGTTCTTTATCTTAGAGCACAAAATTCGTGCGAGTTTGTGCACCGTGGAATAAAGAAAGCTGTACCGTGTGCATGGCCCGCTTACAAGGAGCGAACCACCAAAAGTGTGTCTGGCCTTTATCCCAAAATGGTCTAGAGGGTCATTCAGAGAGACGCACGGGTCACACTAGGCCAAGGAAGCGTCACTCTATGCACATGCAAACGTCATTCAGGGCAAAAGCATGCGTTTCGCCGGGAACACGCAAACGTCTCTCTAGGAACCGCATACGTAAGCTTAGGCACGCGCAAACAATAATCTACGTATAAACGTGCGTCACCAAACTTACCTAGACATTCGTATGTGTCACCTCCAGGCACGTGCACGAGCAAACGTTACAATGCAAAGCTTCACTCTAGGTGCACTCTTGCGTGCCGCCTAGTAGACGCACGTGTCACCCCAGCCAGACGTACGCGTCAACCCAGGCATACGTAGCATTAATCTGACACATGCACGCGTCACAACAGCATGCGTCACTTTTGTAAAAACGCTTGCGTTTTCCAATCCCATGCTTCACTTTAGGCGTACGCGCGTAACTTTAGCCACGCACGCGTCAAATATGCTCTGCTAGGCTAACCCTTTTGTGTACGTAGGCTGCACACCAGGCGCAAGCAAACTTTCCATTGATGAACTATACGGCACACGCAAGCGTCTCACATGCCGCAATGATTACAAGCAAGCGTCCCTTAGTAGTTGTGTTATTTTAGTCTTAGAATCCAACATATGCCCGCATGGCAAACATGAAATGGAATGAAAAGATGTAATGAATAGTCGTTTACACCCATTGCTTTAAGCTTCTCTTAAGCATATCTTTAGCGCACCACAGCATAGAATAAGCGTGCGTCGCTTAGGAAGTGCCACGCGTGCTCCATTTGGCTCTCGAAATCACCAAGATATTGGCCGCGTCTAATCGAAACAGGATTCCGAACCGTATTGATGCGGATTATGCATCGTAAAACAGGTATTCTGCATCCTGGGCAACAAAATCTGCTCCGTGGAGTGCCATTCAGCGTGAGTTCAGCATCGTGGAGCGCGGATTCTGCATCGTAATAACTCGGATTCTGGATCGTAGTGACACGGATTCTGCATAGTAGAATACAAAATTTGCTTCCTGGGAGTGTTTTTCAGCGTCCATTCCGCCTCGTGAAGCAATGATTCTGCATCATAGTGAAGCGGATTCTGCATCTGCGTGACACGAATTTTTCATCATGCTATACAGAAATCGGCATATGTGGGAGTACGATTTAGCGTGAATTATGCATTGTTGAGAACAGATTCTGCATCGTTGTGATACGGATTCTGCATTGTGATATACAAGAATCTGTTTCATGGGGGTGTTTGTCCGCATTCGTTCTGCACCTTGGAGCGCGGATTCTGCACCGTAGTAATGTGGATTCTTCATCGTTGATTACAACAAGGATTCTGCATCGTAGTGACACGGATTCTGCATTGTGGAATACAAAAATCTGTTTGTGGGAGTGTTTTCAGCGTCCATTCCGTATTGTGAAGCAATGAGTCTGTATCGTAGTGATGCGGAATCTGCATCTGCGTGACATGAATATTGCACCATGCTATACAGAGATCTGCATCGTGGGAGTACAATTCAGCGTGCCTTTTGCATCGTGGAGAACGGATTTGCATCGTTGTGACACGGTTTTGCATTGTGAAATACAAAAAGCTGCTTCGTGTGAGCGCAATTTAGCGTCACATTTGCATCGTGAGAACAAATTCTGCATCGTAGTGACACGGTTCTGCATTGTAGAATACAAAAAACTGCTTTTTAGGAGTGTTTTCAAGCGTTCGTTCCGCATCGTCTGCATCGTAATGATGCGGATTCTGCATTGTGGAATACAAAATCTGCTTTGTGGGAGTATTTTTCAGCGTCCGTTCCGTGTTCTGAAGCAAGGATTCTGCACCGTAGTGATGCGGATTCTGCGTTGTGGCATACAAATCTGCTTCGTGTGAGCGCGATTAAGCGTAGCTTCTGCATCGATGAACACAGATTCTGCACCATCGTAACGCAGATTCTTCATCCTGGAATACAACAATCTGCATCCTGGGAGCGCGATTCACAGTCGTGATGCGTATTCTGCATCGTGGAATACAGCAATCTGTATTGCGGAATGTGGATTCAGCATCGTGAAAAACAGCAAACAGCATCTTAGAGAGCGGATTTTGGACAGATGGAGCGCGGATTCTGCACCGTGGATGGACAGATGGATAGCGCGGATTTTGATTAACAAAGTAGACGTGGCCTAAAAGGGCGCGTCCCCCGAGTAGGCGGTGCCTATGCGGGCGTGTCTCTGGGCCTAAGTAGGGTGAGCTACAGGGCGGGCGTGGTTTTCAAGAAAGTGGGCTTGGCCTAAGAGGGCGTGGCTTACAAAAGGTGGGCAAAGCTTGCACAAAAATGGGAGGGTCTTGTACAAAATTGGATGCGTGGAATACAGCAATTTGCATTCTGGGAGCGCGATTCAGCGGGCGTTCTACACCGTGGAATGAGGATCGTCTTGACACGGATTCTGCATCGTGAGATGTGGATTCTGCAACGTGAAGTTTCTGCATCGTAGAATACATGGGCGCCCGATTCAACGTGTCTTTTGCATCGTTGAACACGGATTCTGCACCATCGTGACGCGGATTCTGCATCGTGGAATACAGCAATCTGCATCGTGAGAGCGCGATTTAACGTGTCTTTTGTATCGTTGAACACGGATTCTGCACCATCGTGAGGCGGATTCTGAATCGTCGTGACGCGGTTTCTGCACCGTGGAATACAGCAATCTGCATCGTGAAACACGGATTTTGCACCGTGGAATA
>JAEHOL010000092.1:0-11150 GCA_016432905.1 Hoplolaimus galeatus
ACAGTGTCCACCCACAATTCCAAATCGGACATCAATCCGCGAGCACGAGCTGAACTTTCAAAAGACAAATATTGTGGTCCTCCAGGTGTTATATTTGCGAGAAGATCCTCCCAGCATGTAGGATCTTCAATAGTCAGCAAGAGCAAGCGAATGGCCTTAAGTAAAACAGTAAACTCAAATCAAACTATTGAAAGCAAGTGTACAATGAGTTCTCGCTGTGTAGGAGGTACAGAGCGGAGACGAAACAGCCTGCGGCCTGCCTTTGCGGAGGCGACGTAGCGAACCCAAGTTTGTGTTGTTTTGTCGTAGCGAATGTAACGATGACACTCGACATAGGTGGAATGCAACGGCTGTGGGTTGTTGCGGTTGAACTCGAAGTATGCAGTGAGCATAGTTCTGCGTTCTTCACCAGCGGCATAACGAGCGGCGGCCCTATGTGCTGCTTCCAGTTCGTGACCTGATTGAAACATAACACAATGGCCTTCTCGACCATGAACATCAAGCACGACAATCTAAAAAGTGCGGATAGTACTGATAATGTGTATAATAGAGGACTCACTTGGTGCGACAACTTCATAACCGGCATTCCATAGAGTTCCAGATACGCTTCAAAAGCGGTGATGAAGCGGGCAAGACGAATTTGATGAAACTCGTCATAGTTGATTTTGGCGTTGCCATTTTCGTCAGGAACTCCTCGCAGTTCAACAAAGGCCATGTCCGCACCTTTTGTGACGTATTTGGTGACGTACTTGGTGCACGCGTCGCTGCCCACAAATTCTACGTTGATGCTAAGAAACAAATAAGTGTATAACAAATAGAGAAATGGTACATACTGAGATCTATATTTGGAGGACAGCCATGCGTTGTAGGCAGTGATGTCAGCGTTGGTCTTGTAGACTTTATGGCCATTCTTTTGTTCGTATTGGTACACATTGCCGTGGTGTTCAGGGCCCAGGTCCGCCGCCTTCTCTGGAGGTGGTCTTCGCCTGTATGTTGGGTAGTGCTGGTCGTTAAAGATGTTTTCAGTGGAGTAGTCCTTCTAAAAACTTATTTATTGGGTCTATACTCATCAGCTGTATTTACCGGGAAATAATATCTGCATTTGCCGTCCCTTTTGCAGTAGTCTCCTGAGCAGGTATGGATGTTGTTGTGGGTGATAGTCTCCCAAAGGGCACGCCGTTTTTTGTCGTCAGCGGACAGAGTGGTCCAAGAGCCTGTTGGATTGTCTGGTATCTCCGCAGAGATGTATTCATCCATATAGGTCTCGGCGTTTTTGACTTTGCTGCCAGGCATTTTCATGTTGTCCCAATCCAAAGAAAGGACAAAGTGAACATGGGGCAGACCACTGAAATGTGCAAAAATATAAATGAGAATAGTATGTCTAATGTAATGTGTACCGTTTTTGATGTTCAACTGCATAATACCAGCCTTTGACTGGGCCCATGACATGGTCTTCTGTCAGATCACTTTTGAACTCCTGGAATCGATCCATGAACACGCGGCAGACAATGTCTGGTCGGTCTTCCCATTCTTGTCCAGGTGGCAACATTGACTGAACTTCAGGGCACTCAGGGTCCATCGTAAAGGTTATCAGCAAGTCAGGTCTCCCGACTTCTCGGTTGATGGTCATGCAGTCGGCATATTTCTTTTGGTAAAATTGGCGTGAAGCTCGGTAATGTTCATCCGTGGTGTAGATGTCTCCAATTTCACCAAGCAATCCTAGAAATAAAAGTAAAACTTGTAAAAATAATACAAAACACCTTGCTTATCCGCAAGAAGCCTAAGATATTCACGCAGAGCTGCGGGCCGAGCATACTTCTGTTTGCCTTGTTTTTGCTTCATGAACTGGACTTGTTGTGCTTCCATGCGATTGTTGTAGGTAAGGGTGTACAACTGCGCCAACTTGCCCCAGTCCCATAACCAATGGGGATCGGTCCAGACTGCATTCTGCCGCGAACCGTTTTGTCGGAGCCTGCCACGGACCTGCGTCATAAAGCGGAACCACTGGCGCCAAGAAATCTTGTCCTGTCGATTCGCCTTGCGTGCTTGTTCCGGCTCCAAAAAGGGCTCTTCCTCTCCAAGTTCTTCATCATCAAGAAACATATCGTCGGGCACATCGGCGGGCCGGGAAGTATCCATAATCCGAGAACTCTTTCGATCAAGCACTTCATCCTCTTTCAGTTTCAACGGCAAACCCTCTTCTGCAAATATAAGAGAAGTGATTGAAAATATTGTGGTGGTTATGCTTACCAAATCCGTATTGACCGCGGCTGAATATAATTGGAAAAAGCGCAGGGTCAATGTTTCTGTTCCACCATTTTATGCTTTGAGTGCCGGTACCTTTACGGCCCTTGAGAATGACGTCGTAATTCTCGACGGGAAGTACATTAGTGCCGTCATCCATGTAAACCTTTAGCAGAAAAATGTTAAATAAGACAATAACAGATAGGTACCTGAGCAAGGATACGTGATCCCGTAGGTGTTGGGGCAGTAAGTCGACCCGGATGGATATGTTTCAAGTTTTTGGCATCCTGGGGATCAAGACCAGGAGGAGCTGCAGCATTGGCAAAATATCTTTCACGGCCAGCAGGAGTATTGTCGACAAGGAGAACACGCAACTGGTAGCGTGCGTCTTCATCGAGAGCATCATATCTTTCTCTTGCGATCCGGTAGACTTCTGCCATTGGATGGTAATCGCGCAATGCTTGGTACAAGAAGTCAAAGATAACAGGCTAAAAAGAATATATAAAAAATAAATTAAGTTTATTTATGTTTACATCAAGTTCGAGCTGCCGAGCAATGTCATCAATGCGTTCTTTTTGTTCAGGCGCGGTTGGAATGGTGTAAAGTTGCCCGTGGCACCGAGGATGGTCAGGACCTTGCGGAGGATTGTAGTCCCATAGATTGTAGTTGATCATGTTGTTTGCTTTGATGATCCGGGACGAATATCTGAAGTCATGGTCTCGGTGGTAGTTGATGATTCCAAAGGACAGCTGGTCGTTGTACATGAGAATGCGATTGAAAAAGTCCTTCAGCTGTCGTTCCCAAGCGAGTGTTGGTGCAGTGGTAAAGAGGCGCTCAAAGTTTTCGTGTCGTTTTTGCGGAGCAAGTTCGTCGTAACGACTGAACATTTCTGTTGTCGCTACACGGCCGACAGCGCAACACTTGGCGTATTTGTTATCCCCTGTTGCCTCCGAGTGAAGTAGCAACGCACCGCAATGCGGACAGTGATGGGGACATTTCTCGCACTTCTATAAAAGTAAAAAAGTAGGTATTCAATTGTATCCTATATGGTCTAACCGGCTTAAGCGTGTCGTAGTAGTCCGGCATGTGGTTGGCCGACTTTGCAGCACAACCAAGTCCGTGGTGTTGTGTTATATGGCAAACTTTTGTCCGAGGCTCAAAAGGATCTGCTGGTGGTTTTGTTGTGCCGTAGCGGACAGGACTCTTGCGAGTTCGAGAAGAACTACGAGAACGTAGTGGTGGTGCCTTGAAGACAGGATCTTTGGATGGCTTCTCTGATTTACTAAAAGTACGTAAGGTATAAAAAATAAAAGAAAATCTAGATAGGCCTACGGAATGGCTATTGGTCGGCCTCCTGCCAGATAACCATGGTAGTTCTGAATTGCAGCAGAACTTTCAACAACAGTAGAACCACAGACAGCTCTAAATAGCTTAAATTTATAAGCAAATGGTAACCGACACTAACTGAAATATTTGGTGTTCGGTTTTTGGGTTTGGAGCTCCGCAAACGCATTTTGCTTTGAACTGATCTTCCATCCTATTCCTGTAATATAAGTGTGTTTGAAAGTTTTACAAAAATTAAAGTACCAGCATTCAACATGCAGAATTGCTTCGCAGCATTCAAGCCTAATTCTTGGCTGAATTCCGTGTTCCGTGAGGCACAACCATTGCTGGCACCCTATACAAAACCCAGAATGGCGATGGCGAACACCCGCATCAGTTTTGTCCACACTTATACAATATCCATCGTTTTCGATGACCCTATAAAAATGAGGGTATAATATAGGAGAAATTAAGCCGCAAACATTTTCAGATGTTCGTCTGCATGATAATACATCAGAGAGCGGTAACCACAACGACATCCAGTTTCATAGATGCCCATACCCAGTTGGTCTCCACACTTAAAGCAACGCGTTTTCGGTTTTTTGTTGCACTTTGGACATGCAGCTGTTGGTTTGTTGTGATATCTGTGTATGACAATAAACACTTGAAAGAAATATGCGTGAATTGAAAACCTTTCATAGAATGGAGTATCCCAATGGTATTTGTGACCACAATCAAATTGGCCAAAAAGATGATGTTTTTGAATGGGAAGGTCGCAAAGCGCGCAGTCGTCTAAAGAAATGAATCAAAATAGTAGAATAAATTAAAACATAAAGCAAATTCTATTTACCAATATGGGTTCGAGTGGACACAAATTTACCCTTTTCATCTCTTTTTTTGAGCGGTGCTGAATGATCTTAAGCAACAAAAAATTCAGAATAACTTAAACTGATAAATATACCAGAAACACCAAGATCTATATCAACTTCTTGTTTGTCGGCCGCGTTTATATCATCCATCATATCAGCAATGATATCCTGTGCGCCAACAAAATCTTCTTCTGGAGTAAGGTGGGGATGATCTATCTCAATCTTCTCTATGCTTCCATTCGAAGCTGTAATATCATCTTAAAACAAACGTAATGATAACACTCGAAAAAGGCACAAAACCATATTGAAATTTTCCAACATCCAGTTGTTTTGATGCAGGTGACTTGAGATCGAGAGGTGTCAACGGAACTTGGAGCACTTAAACTGGTTAAATCAGATATTAAATAAGAAAAACAATAACCGTTAGACTCTTTAACTTGTTGGCGTGTTCTCTTTGATAGTCTATCAGTTCCACTGAAACAGTCCATTTCAGTGGTTTCTGTTGACGCAACGGAGGAAGATCTGCTACCACCTAGCACAAGGAAAGCAGAAATTTAACACTTATCAACGTTCTAACCATGTTTGGGAAAAGGCTTTCCAGCCCTTATGCGTTCACACCAATGGCTATGTGTTGGCTGAGGTATTTTGTACTTGAAATGTCTGAACTGTTCGCACACATCAGAATAGGAAGGTATTGATGTAATCGAAGCGCGAAAACCATCAACCATAAATTGGTATTGTTCTTGCCTCTCTGAAAACAATGTATATACGTCAAAAATGTATAAAGTCTGGACCTTGTTGAGCTTGGTGGGAGGATTTGGATTGTACTCCAGGCTCACTGAACTCAGCCTTCTGGGAGATAACTTGGACTGATGAACCTGTTTAATTCTTTTAGTTTAAAACGTTTTTTTAATAATTCTAACATTGTGACAAAAATGGTTGAGCAGGACTGGACTCAGTCTTCCCTCGGGTTGTCGATTGAGGTGCACGTTTTTGTCCAAGAATTTGGAGTTCATTGTCGATCTGCTCCTCAACCGCAAGAACTGTAAATTTAACTTTTAGTGACAATTATTTTAATGATTAACAGTTACCATCATTCGCAAATTCGATGAGGTCACCGTATGTGACTTGAAGAGATGTTAAGAAGCTCTTTATATATGGAACTTCGTCGCGATTAAACAGGGCATTCAACAACCACAGGATGCGGCGCTTCTCCAAGTCCTTATTAATTCCATGCAACTTGAAGCTCTTGTTGTTCATTAGAAATGATTCGGCGTAGAGACAGACGAAGTAGCCACAGCTCGATCCATCGCCCTGAGGTGTCAGTTCCTCTTCAGGAACAGTCCGAATGTGGATGTCAGCTGCATGAACACCAGAGCATAGAGTAGTAATGATGCTGCGGATGATCTCATTGTGTTCTTCCGTTAACACATAGCGCGGTTTCTCCGCTGTTTCTCGTAGCTGATAGGAGTTGACGTAGTGGGCCGTCATAGTCTCTCTGTCGAATACAACCAATGTCCAGTGGCCTGGCCAGTAGAAAGGAATGAGAATGACGTCTGTTGGAACATCCGGATGGTAGTTGAAGGAAGCATTTTCACGAAGACGTCGAGTGAACTGTTCGCGAGTGTAAAGTGCGGTGGTAAGTGTGTCGACGGCAACCACGCGCCGCATAAACATCGTCGTGAGGTAGTATAGGAACCCGTTGATATAGTCATCCCTGAACCATTCTCTGGGATTATTCCACAGCATCTGGATAAGGTGTAGGCCAGAAGGCGGGTTCAATCTGCCAGTTTGCGTGTCCGTTGTCGAGTCTATCTCATAGAGACACATGCCGGCACGCTGCCAGATGGTAGCTTGTTGACGTCTTACTTGAGCAAAACGGATGGCATTTGGGTCGAATAAGGAGGAGCGCGAAAATGCTGAGGTCGGAGCATTTGCTTTCGTACCATCTTGTGCAGTAGTTCGAGAAGTGACTGACGAGGTTGAAGGTAAAAATGTATAACGATATTTTGAGTTTGTTAGGTTAAACCTGGTGCAGATCTAAGCTGTTTCAAGATATCCGTATACAAGTCATTGCATATTGACGGGAGCATTGCCTGGTCACCAAACTCGGCTACAAGTTTTCTGCTTGCCAAAGACAAAGACACGTGGTTTTCGGCCAGCCGGCGAAGAAAGTCTTGCTGAGCATTTATAGATGTGTCCTTTGCTTGTTTGGCTGCATCAGGTTTTGACTTTTTCCCAGCATCTTTGTCTCTATCTGTAAAAATGAAACTTACACCTAAGTAACACACAAAAGATCTTACGGTAAGCGCGTAATGCTCTTGAAATGATGTCCATAGCACGGTTGGCTATTTTCTTCTTAACAATGGCGACCGCAGGGTCTGCGGCATAAGGCGCCTTTGGCAAATCAGGGACGGCTTAAATAATGCAAATAGGTTACAAGAAAATTCAGGAAACGAAACCATTTTTTCGTTCCATTTCGGTTTTGATCTCGTCATATCTTCGTCCACAAGTTCGGCGGCTCATTCTGATCTTGGGAAATTGCGCTTGAACTTCCCGGAATGCATCAGTTCTTGAAACGCCTCCTTGCACTAATGCGGAGAGGAACGCGAGTGCAGACTCTTCCAAGGCTTGGTTCGATCCAGGTGTTTCATCAGAATCAGCAGAAGTAATTGAAACTAAAATACGGAAAAGGGTCTAACTAAAAATGGGACAAAGAAAATCACAGCTTTACCTCGGCTGGCTGAGCGATCTCTGCTTCTCAAACTCCTTCGGCTATCGCTGCGAGCAATTTCAAGTGGCAGCTCAGCGTCAGTGACTTCTAACAAGATAAATATAAAATAAATAATGATACTAAAGAATAAGTTTCACCGGAGGTATTAGAGCTGGCTTCAGTGTTCCATTGGAATAATCCAGCTAACCACGTAACGTTTGACGCCATTTGATGGAAAATAGGATCTTTGAAAGCAGAAAAATGTTTTCAGTCTTTTGTACAAAAGGTACCGTGGGTGGAGCATTGGTGGTCACCCAATTGTGATTCCATGAAAGCAACAGCGGGAGTTTGTTTGGCTGTAGCTTTCTTTTCTTTTTGTCGGACTGAAATACAAAGGAGACAAACCTCAACATTGAAGGTAAAGGATTTGCTAAAATAACTTGCCAGTAAGAAACATTGATTGGATTGCTCGGGCGGTGTCCATAGCCGCAATTGTGTCAAAAAAGTAAAAAGAATAACTCACACCGAAAACTTCCAAAACAGATGCAAGACTCTCACGATCATCATGACACTAAGTGCAAAAACATATAAGCATTTTACGAAAGAAATTAACTATACATTTGTTTCCGGTGCTTTCAAATCCTGTAGCCACGGAGGAAGAAAGCGTTTCTTTTCTTTCGGAAATTGATAAGATTTAGCAAGGCGATGTTTACAAGTCTGCTTCTAAATTACGTTAGACTAACCATTCAACAATGTTCCATATCAAAAAAGTTTTTTGTATAAATTTTATAAGTTTACAAGTATTATCAAACCTTTTGGTCTATTTTCCGGCCACGAAACAACGACAGTGAAGTCTCCATCTCTTCCTTCGACGCGCAGTCCATAATCACATTATCCAACACCCCAAAAGGATTTTCGACGAGAACATCAGTGTCGCCTTTGCTTGAAGGCGTGCAGTCAGGATTGTTCAGACGCCAATGGTTGGTAGACTCACGCATAATCTTACGAGGACAAAACGCAGAAGGTAATTCTGGCAACCACTCAGTAGAACGCTTTTTCTCAGCATTTATCTTCTCCTCTTCCGCCTGTTTTTTCTGCTTATAAACAACTTATTTTTATATACAAGTTAAATAAAACCACTCACCTCGGAAGCCTTTCGATTTACATAAACTTTTCGATGGTTCTTCCGCACCTCATCTCTTTCTCCGCTAGCACATTCTTCTGAGTTTTTTGCAAATACAGCGTTGTTAACTAAATTGCATAAATGTAGACGATGATAGCATATAAAAAGAATCTCACTAAAAACTACAGAGTAAATATATTGGTCCAAACACATGGAAAGATTACTTAATAGAACAGTACCTTTCTCTTTCAAATCGGCAATGACATCAGACTTCAATGTAGAAGCAGATTTGTTGTTGGTTTTTCCACGTGCAGGTCGGATGTCCAAGAAATCAAAAACAGTCGACAAAATGGGCCTATTCTTGTTGGCACCAAAGGCATTTCTATCGACGTTATTGATAGCACCAATGCGACGCACAGAAAGAACAGCATGAGAAGAAGGCTGGTGCGATGTCTGGACCATAGGAAAGGCTACAGGTTGTCGAATTGGCGAGGACACTGCCCGCAAATAACTCATAGGTTCGATATCTTGCTCCTCATGAGCGTACGCAAGAGTTTGTTCACAAAATCCGGCTAAAACAGAAGATAAAACAATAGACTTAACATAAAAACTAAAACTAATTATTACTACATTTTGGTGGCAAAAATGTCGGCATGTTCCGACAGGGGTGGTGGACTCGTTCGGACACCACGTTAAAAGAAACCGGAGATTTGATAATCTCCTTGACAACTGCCACGGGTGAAACCAAAGGCAGCGTAGCTTCCTTGGTAAGAATTTGGGTAGCTAAAACTAAAAGTATAGGATTGTGAAAAGGAGTAGGAAAAAGGTCCGACCTTCCTTCGGCACGGATGCGGAAAGTAAAGCCACTTTGGCGACGCTCACTGAATTCAAATAAGTATTATTTATTGTGAAAACATGAAAAAGTGTACCATTTTGCGATTTCACCACTCCAGGAACAATCAATGAAGCCCTTACTGACAGGACTGGCGTAAACGTAGCAGACGACTGTGCACTGTCCGGCTGACGGACGAACGGAACTTAAACAAAAATGGTTTGATTATAAAAATGGGATTTGTATGTTTGAACCGGTGCAGCCTGCAAAACATTCACGATTAATGCGGGAAGGAGGCGGAACGCCAGTTTTGAAAGCTGTAAAAGAAAGGGTAAATGAAACTGAAAAAATGACCTTACTTTTATTCCATTTAGACACAGCCTGACCCGCACGTATCGACTCCACCAATGAAATAGGGCGCTCAGGAGTTGCGTCCCTGCATATGAAATCTTCCTGGCTGCAACGAGACGGCTTCTTTTGAAGCGGTTTCGGGGCATTCTAAAAAAATGCCATAAAACATAAAACTCTGGTAATCTTTAACCTTGTAGCCCTGGGGGTTTTTCCCTGCCCCCGCTCGTTTCTTGATGTCCGAGCCGAACTCTTTTTTCGGCAACTCCAACTTGTGCCAATCGCTTTCCTACAATATAAAAATGCATATAAAGAATAGACCAAAAATGTTCATCCACCTTTTCTCCTACCCAAGGCTGCGAAAAGCGCTTTGTCTCCGGTGGAGTCGCCTTAGCAATACGCAGGCTGGATTGCAAATCACAAAGGACTACCAAACGCTGCCGAAGGAGTCCCACAGCATGGGAGCCGTGATGAATACGACCTGCGCCTCCTGCTGCCTGCACACGCATCAACTGTCCACAAACGTATTGACGGTCAGACGCATTGAGGCGGCCCTAAACACATATTTTTGGTTTGTGTGAGACATGAGGTGTAAACGAATATATACCTCCGTTACTTGAAGCAAAACCTTAAGGTTAAAAACCTCAGCGGGTTTGTCAAGATGGCACCACTGGCCATGCTTGTTCTTGAAGGCAGGTGACAAACTGAAGAGTTCGTCAGAGCACGCATGCACGAAGTACGGCATGGTGCAAAAGAGCGCGTTGAAATTAATAATTCCAATAAATTGAAGTTAATCTAAAATGAAAAATGCTGAATTTAACTTTTTTTTCTTTCGAAATTAAGCAACACAAAACAATCTGTTTAGAAATAGACGAAATCTTCGATATTGATATTTTTGAAAGTTTAATGAAGGCGGTTTTCGTAAAATTAAAAGTGTTCTAAATTTATATGGAAGGACGGAGGATGTTCGTTTCACAGCCAAAGTAAGCGCTAAATTACACCAGTGAAAAAGTAATAATGAAGCAAGTGCTTTGGCTCTTACTTACGCCTTGGCCCCGCATGAAGGGCTCCTCCTTAATGCCTCGGCTCCCCCCTCCCCAATACCTTGAACAATAGCAGGACAATATCCTAAAATTATAACAAGTTTAATTGATTAATGCAGCAAAAAGTAAATGTCTGTATAAAATAAACGGTAGGTAATTAATTTAGAACTAATTTATTTCCAAGTGAAAACGAAAGAGTGTATTACTAACCAACATTTGGTAGTTTTGCACGGCGCGGTCATTCGATAATCAACAACTATTTAGAAGGCAACTAAACAGGTACTAAACAAAATCTATGTAAGCCATTCAAAAACTTATTGGCTGGAATCTATAAACAAACCAAATTAGGTTGGTACTGCGGCAAAAAGCAAATGAACAATGGTAGAAGCTGGAAAAAAAGAAAAAATTACTCATGAATAGGAATCAAACATATATCAACTTAACTTCTCAAGTTGAGTATTCACAGAAAGTAGTACACGGACATAGACTTGTTAGGCACCATACTAAATAAAAACTGTAAAAACGGAAAGAAGTCTATTAATTTAATACCTATTTTGTAATTAATAAAAAGGCGAATAACTTTGCACGACAAATGGAATCAGGTTCTAAATAAATGCCATCCAATTTATTTAATAAGCAACATACTGAAGTTATC
>JAEHOL010000093.1:0-11102 GCA_016432905.1 Hoplolaimus galeatus
GAGATTTGGAATTTCGATTTTTGTCCAAAAATCCATTTTTACTACTAAATCATAAAATGGCCTGTTTGTCGAAGACAAAGCTCCCGGCGGGCGGCCGAAGAGGGCGGTGAAGAGGGCGGCGACAGACGAATTCAGATATCTCAATATTCGGAAAATTAGTAAAAGTCGTTAGCAAAAATGGATAAACTTACGAATTGTGGGGTACTTACCAAAACCAAAAAGGAAAATGCACAAACTTCTCCAGCCGCGAATTGACGAGGCTTCTCAAACCGACGGAGCGGGCTACTCGTCGCTATCGGCAATCGCAGGTGGTACGACGACGGCTACGTTTTTGGCCGGTAGCGCAACAACTGCAACGGCTGGGACAGATGGTGCTGGAATTGCCGGTGCCGCGGCTACAGTGGCATTCGGACGACGATATTCGTAGTTACGACGGCGTTGTTGGCGCTGGCGACGAATCGGACCCGCACCGTTTGCAATGAGCTGTAGGACTGCCCCCTGAGCACGGATTATCTGGAGCAGTTCCGATAAAGTACGGTTCATCGCCCCGAGGAGTCTGCGATCGGCCGAAATGTTGGCTTGTGTCTGAAAATTGTTATGCCCCCCGGAGGATATGGGAGGAAAGTTTCCGGCCGTTCCACGAGTATCGCCATTAAACTTGCCAAACACATTCGATGCGGGTGCGAGCAGTCCACCGTTTTGGGTACCGTATTGCCCATTGACCTCACGCAGCGGCATAACTGGAGCATGCTGTACCGCAACGTTGTATTGTCCGCCTGCTATTAACGGCACAGCCTGAGGTTGTGGATATGCTGGCGGTTGATGAGGGACGGTGTGCTTTGGCGGATGTCCTCCGATTCCTGTTACCAAGAAATGTGGAGCCCCCCCTAATTGTGGGATGACTAATCCTGGCTGTGGGACCGACTGTTGCGTTGCCTGATTTTGAACAAATTTCCGGAAACCCGGAATGTTCTCGTGGTCATAATAATGGTTGTACGCTGGCATATCCATCGAGTGGCAGTGAATAATTTTTTAATAACACAAAAATGTTTCCCTCTAAATATGGTGGGTTAACACACAAAAATTGAATCTTATTCTGATATTTATTAGAGCCTAATAGTTGAGTGGATGGTAAGATAACTCGCCCCTCGATAATTGCCACGATTATCACTATTTGTGGCGTGGATTAGTCAAGAGAAAAATATTTTATGACTGGTTATCTATTTGCCAATGGGTGTTAGCAGTAAATCTGTAACTACATTTTCAAAAATGATACTTGCCGGACAAACCATAGGTTATTCGATAGGCATGAGAAAGGGGCAAAAAACGTAGGAAACAGAATTTTTGATCTCTTGCCCTAATTTGAGAAAAAAGTAATTTACTTGAATGGAAAAAGTGGTACTCAATGTTCAAGAAATATAAACCCAAGTGATACACCCGAGTGGAATGTATAGGGACATCGTGTATTGCCCCGGGTTAGGGCACCCAACATTGAAGCTAATCGTGGATAGGGCTGGGCACGGGTGTAGTGGAAATATTTTGGGTGGTCCGACATTAAAGGGTGCTGTTGAAATGAACGGAAGGGACGGAGAAGTAAGGGTTGCATTGGCCCGCCCACTCGCTGACAAGCTCATCCGTCACGCCCTCCGGCAAAATCGCTCTAAATGACGAATGGTTGAGTGGATCTATCTTTTTTGGTACGGTAATTGTAATGAATGAAAAATAAAGTCAAAATAGAGTAATGAAAAAAAATGGATGGAAAATAGAGAAAAATGGATAAGACTGAACCTCAAAGCGAGTGGTAAACTACATGGTGCGGGTGCGAGAGTGCCTGCGGGTACGTCTGCGGACTTTCGGCTGTTCGATGGCTGCTTCCGCAACTGCGGCGGCGGCCGCAGCAGGGGGAGAACAGCACGACAACAGGAGGGATAATGGACAGTATCGCACTGCCAACAAAAACAAAACTGTACAAGATAAACAGGCTACTCCGGCGATCAAAATTTGGGGAGCAGAACCAACCGATTCAAAAAGTGCGAATTTGATTTGGGGGAAAGTAATCCCTCCGGTTGGAACGGTCCCATTACTGCTCCCGTTTGAAGTGCTGATCATGGATAGGTCGCCCTCCCGAATAGAAAGGTACATTAGGGTGCCCTTTAGATGGAAGTATGTTGGCCCACCTTGACAGTCCACCTCACACTTAGTGTCCACGGCGGGGTGGTCCCAGGATAGCATGACAGAAGTGTTGAAACCCTTTGGGTTACAGCGGGACACCCAAACCGATCCATCGGCGCAACTTACGCTGGCGAAAGCTTCACCATACGAGGAAGAGCAGGTATAGGATAAACGCCCCCCGGTGCGGCATCCATAGCAACCCATCAACCTGTGAGGCACAATTGTGCACTTCGACGCGGAGTGCTGGACGGCCAGCTTTACTCCATCCACTTTTACTATCAGGTTGATGGGATCATAAGGTACTGTAGCCCATAATCTACCCCGGAAATAGTTGATCTGTAGGTGGCCGATGGGGGTTGGAAGGCGTGACTGAGAATCCACGTAAAGTTTCTCTACATCATTGTTGTGGCAGTGGCAGTTCACTACCCCTGCTTCGTGATGCAGTTGGCACGAATGACATGCTTCGAGCCCCAGGGTACAATTCAAAGATTCCGCTCCCCTTTTAGTTCCACATTGTAAATGGATAGGTCGTTGGGGAGCGATAGCCGCGTGAGTGTAGTTTGCGATAAAATTGTTGGCTAAAATTGGTAACGGGGCTAGCCCGCTAGGCGTAAATGTTAGGGCAAGTTCTGCAGCAGGCCAATGGTATGTTAGTCCCGGACTTAAGTATATTTTTGATGAGTAAACAGAGTCTTTCTGTTCGTATGTGAGAACCAATCCCAATCTAAATTGCCAGGTTGGGCAGCCGAAAATTTCGTAAGAGAATGGGGACAAGGGCTTGGAAAAAATTCGGTGAAAAAGGCAAGCGTAGGATGGAAAGAAACAACCCTGCCGCACGAACCCGGATACCTCCCGGCAGAAGTTATTCCCCGGAAACTCTTCGCGCAGCTCGGGAACCGACTGATTGGGTTTTAGCATAGCACAGAAGGTTCCGTAGCAGGATCCCACTGACCGGCAGTGTATGAGGCTGGCCGTTTCTATGTTGTAGGAACGGGTCCAACCCCTACTTTCCTTAACACATTCTAGGTCTAACTCTTCCAGGACAAAAAATAGTCGGCCCATTGGGACATCGTGAGGAGTTCGGAGGACGAGTTCCACTCGTTGTCCTGCGGGCAGAAGGGTAAGTGAAGTGACACTATTGAAACGGCATTTTGTGTGGGAATGGTCAACAAAACATTCTTCGGTATCGGCCGTAATCGAAACAGTTTCTAGGCCGGCAGAGGTAAGTGAGAGGAGGGCAGCAAAACAGAAAATGAAAAGCATGATGGATGCCAGAGCATACCCTAAACGGGTCAGACTAAGCGGCCGTCTGCGTAGCGAATGGGTTTCGGTTGATCGTTCACTCCCGTTGTCAGAGAAAGCCACAGACGGGCCGGGGAGGGATGGTTGCGGAGCGGTACCGTCAACCATACCCGGATGAAATAAGATGTCATCATCCTCCTCGGGCCCAATTTCTCGGATGATGGGGCCCCCCCTTCTCCACGAGACACTTGGCTCGGGTCTCCTCTGCCGACGACAGCAAGGGCAAAATTGTTGGGGATGAATTCGGACCCCCCGTTTCCACATCCCGCGGATTAGCCAAACCCCGATGATAGTGATTATTATGAGAACACCCACAACAACTCCTACCAAAAATGCCAGAAGGAAGGGGGAACAGTGTGGGTTTAAAATTCTCTCCCAACAAAAGTAGCACTCGATTAGCGAACATCCCTCCACTGGGTCACACTGAATTCGGGAGGACACTCTCTCATCGGCAAGTAAATAAGAAATGTGACATTCATAGCCACTCGCCAGAAGGTCCGGGGGGAGTGGGAGAAGGTACGGTGTTTTGTGTGGCCGACTACTACAGATACCTTCACAACATACCAGCGCATTTTCGGCCTTCGGATTTATGAAAACATTCACACCACTTTCAGCACATGTGAGCGCGCGATGAGCAGCATTCGCTCCACACACATAAATAGACATCAGAAGGAGAGGAACCGCCAGAGGGAGGGCAGCCCGATTATACCGGCGGCGGACAACTTCTTCACTTCCTTCCTCCTGGACAAAATGGGTGGGGTGAGGACGGAGGCCCCATTTGTGGCGCTGTTGCCGCTTATTTCCCTCAGCACTTAAGGGTGGAGTGGGTGTCGGTACCTCTTCCCTAGCTGTGTGTGTCGGTACTTCCTCCCAATTCCCAATTGTCTCTAGAGGGATTAGTTGATTTATTGGCCGTTCTAATTCCTTCCCATTTCCCATCAAAAGTTTTGCACTCCTGGCTTTCCCTGGAGGGATGAGCGAAAGAATGCGGCCCAACGGCCATAAATTCCTTGGAAACTGTTCCTGTTGATCAACTAATACGATATCCCCTATTTTCGGTGGGCCCGGGGCAAAAATTTTTGGTCCCGCGTGGGTGTCTTGGGTACGCCCCCGTAGTATCAGTAGATATTCTTGACTCCATCGTTCCCAGAAACGACGAAGAAATTCATTAGTCAAATGCCATAAATGAGCAAGTTTTTCTGCGGAGGAAGGCTGGAAGGGTTGTTCGGGTTCCTCCGGTTCCATCATAACGCCCTTGGAGAGAGGAAGTAAAAAATCAACGGGACGAAGGGGGAGGGGTCCATCCCTTTCGTCGGATACAAAAGTTATCGGGCGATTGTTCACGATCGCCTCCGTCTCGCAAGTGAGTGTTAGCAGCTGCCCCCATTGGGGCACCGACCTTCCTAAGCAACGTCGGAATGCCGTTTTTACCAATCCGACCATTCGTTCATAGACTCCCCCCGCCCAGGGTGCCTGAGGTGGGATCAATTTCCACTCAATTGGGTACTGGTAGTAAGCTAATAGAAGTTGCCGCCCCAGCACCAACTGGGTTCCATTGTCTGACCAGACGCGCTGAGGGGTCCCCCGCCTAGCTACAAAACGGCGGAACGCAGCCAAAAAATCGGTGGCGCTAAGTGAGTCCACTAATTCTAAGTGGATAGCCCTGCAGCTTAGGCAGGTAAAAAGCAAAATCCAGGCTTTCTTTGGGACCTCCGTTGATTTGAATAATGTGGGGCCCAAATAGTCTAATCCGATAAAGGTAAATGGGGGGCTGGATGTAACACGGGCGGATGGGAGAGGTGGCATTGGGGGCAAATGAAATTTAATTGCTTTGTCCCGTTTACAAGTCGCGCATCCCCGTAATATTCCTTTCACTGTTCGGCGCGTTTTTGGACACCAAAATTCACCCAAAAATTTGGTTAATGTGCAGTCAACGCCTGCGTGAGCAAGCGAGTAGTGCGCGGACAGAATCAGGAGACGAGTGACCCCCGAATCCCGGGGCAGCACCAATGGGTTTTTAAACTCCTCGGTGGACTGGCTGGCAAGAGCAAGGCGGGTTTTAAGCCGGACTAGGCCATCTTTATCCGTGTAAGTGCCACTTTCGCTCGTTAGTCTAGTTTGTTCCCGTTTTACAATCCATATTTTAGCCCATTTTTTAGCGGCCGCTGAAAACATTTCCTCCCCGGACACATTGTTGATAAAGGGAAATTTGGTTTTAGCCATTTCGCTGCCTTCCAGTATTTTCGCCACAAAACGGAAAACGAGCACTGTGACTCGTAAAAATTTAGGCCAGCTGCTGAAATGGTAGGGGTTTAGTAGTACTGGCCCACTCTCTATAATCAGGGCAGTAGCCAAAATTGGTTGATCCATTTCGGGCAATTCAAGTGGGTCGGGAGGTACGGCTATTTCCCTATATTCATTTGGCCATTCCGTTTCCGGCTGGCACAACCAATCTGGGCCTGTTCGCCAGAGGAGGGATCGGCCAAGATCACTCGGGGAGATCCCTCGGGCTCCCAAATCCGCCGGGTTGTCGGCCGACCGAACATACCGAAATTTCGCCTCTCTTTCCTTTCTAATTTCTTTGAGGCGGTTGGCAACAAAAATGGGTTGGGGGGAGTTACTAGCCACCCAGGAGAGTACAATCTGCGAATCCACCCAGAAAATTGTTTTTTCAATGGGGCGGTCAAGGTGCGACGCTATGAAGTTCTTAGCCCTCACTGCGATCAATAAACCCATAAGTTCGAGACGCGGGATGGTGAACTCTTCCCCTTTTGCGTTTTTTCCTTTGGGTGTTTTTGGTTTGGGCTTTATTCGAGATTTCGCGAACAACAACGAAACAGCCACCTGTTCTTCCCATTCCGACCGCAAGTAAACTGCGGCGGAGTATGCCTCCGGCCCCGCATCCGAAAATATGTGTAGATGGAGGCGAGCTTTACTGCACTTGGTTTGCCTCGGGAAATTTAGCGGGGGAGCCTTCCATTCCGACGTAATTGTCTCCCATTGTTTCGTAAATGGTTCGCTCAGGGGATCATCCCACCCCTTACCTGTGTCCCAAAGGGTTTGGAAAAATAGCTTAGCCCTGACCAGGCAGGGGCTCCCCCACCCAAGGGGGTCGAAAAATGAAGCTATAGTGCTTAGAACTCCCCTACGGGTGACCGGGTGTTCACCGAAAGATGGGAGTTCCAAAATTAATTCATCAACTTTTAGATTCCATTTTAAACCCAAAACTTTCTGAACATCGCCCACCAGAACATCATCGGGAGGAAGTCCGTTCAGAACAGCTGGATCTGCGGCGACAAACTCGCGGAGATGCATTCCCGCACTGCTCATCAGCTCACGCGCAGTTCTTGCAGAAGAAGCGGCTTCGTCGACGGTCTCGTTGCAGAGCAAAAGGTTATCTACGTAAAAATTTCTAGCCATATTTAAGGGGTCCCCTACACGGCTTAAATGGTGTTGAAGAACCGAAGCCAGCAAAAACGGGGAGGAATTTACCCCGAAGGCAGTACGGGTAAAGCGAAAAATTTGCAAATTGTCTGGGGCCAAGGGACGGTTCGCATCTTTCAGCCATAAAAACTTAGTGGCCTCCCGGTCCTCCTCTCGTAGCCCAACAGCTAAAAAGGCTTTCTCAATATCACCCAGGACAGGGTAGGGAGAAGCCCGGAACCGTACAATGATTCCGGCTAAATCCGGTACTAAGTTGGGGCCGGGTAAGAGTTGATCATTAAGGGAGCTTTTTCCCTTCTCCCTTGCTCCCGCATCATAAACAACTCTTAATTTCTTAGTTGTCACCACAGCGTGGTGGGGGAGAAAATGTTCGCGCGTTCCCGTACGCGTAGCTGGTTCAATAATCCCCCTATTCAGCTGGTCCTTCATGTTTTCTTCGTATTGTTTCCGAAATTCGGGATTTGATCGTAGTTTAACCGACAAGGCGCATAGGCGCGAATAAGCCAAGGAAAAATTGTTAGATAAATTGTCCCAACCACCCGGACGCCAAGGCCACCCGACTTCGTACTTCCCCTCCCGAAACACTATCGAATTTTGGAAAAGGGTTTTTGCCAAGTCATTATCTTTGTTTTCGGGGGAATCGAGAATTCCGATTGACTCTAGGCTCCATAACCGTTTAACTTCCTCCGGACAACCTGTGTGGGAAACACCGCCGCAGATGAGCGACGAGCAGGTGGAAGTGGGGTGGGAAAGTGGTTGGCCATTCAACTCCCCGCCAAACAATGGACCAAAAATGGTGTGTATTTTGTAAAGGCCGGGGAGGATCTCTTTCTTACTCTTGAACACCTTCCAGAATTCCCTAACACCCAACAAAATTTGGGGCTCCTTTGTAGCTAGGCCCATCTCCATTCCCACGGGTGGTTTTGCGTACACTTCCTGTAAATACTCAACGGGTGGTACGATCCTATCTGTTTGGTTAAGCTCTACCATCTCCCACTCCCCATCATCACGTAAAAGTCCTACCGAGAATCGGGGAGAGGTGAAATGCATCGGATTAGAATGGCTGTTACCCAAAAAACCACCCACACTCATTTGATCATTGGCTACCCAGCGGGGATTGATTTTAGAAACGAGAGATGCTGATATAAACGACGGTTGTGAGCCGGGGTCAAAAAATACGGGGACAAAATTTGGGCTCGCTGGATCGTAACAATTGAAAACGGGCACCTTCCTGATCATTAAATAAGCAGTTGGGCGCGTCGCCTCCTCTCCGATAAAACCGCAAATTGGCGGAGGACAATTGTCCTTAGAAATAATCGATACAACTTGAGGAGGGGCCACCCTTACCTTGGGGGTGGGCATAGTCGCATTCACACGTCCAAATAAATTCGGGGGATGATCCCCTGAAATTCTCTGTCCCAAGGGTGTGGCATTACTTCCGTTGGGCATTTGGGGGAACGCTTTCTCTATGTTTGGACATATCAGTATGTGGTGTATTCCCCCGCAGCGAAAACAGGTTGCGTTGGATGGGCACTTGTCAACCCTATGGCCATCCCTCACGCAGCGAGTGCAACGGCCCTGCTCAGACAGACGAGAAATTCGCTTCTCTACCGTGTCATAAGTTGGGCATCTGGAAGGTCTATGGCCGCTGCGCAAACACAGGGAACAGAAGCCAACTATTGGACCCTTTCCCGCCTCCGCTACAACCGCGAAAGATCTTTTTATCGGTTCACTAGGTCGGGGAGCGGATCTTGCAGGCGGTGCTGGGTGGGAGGTGGTGCCAACTTCCCATGGGGCATTGACGGTCTCCCGGAGGCGGACAAGCTTGCCCAACCGCTCTCTCCATTCCTTAGATGTCCACACGGTCCCACCTTCCATTTCTTTATCATACAACTGGGTTTTGACGTCAGTGGGCAGCTTTTCTTTAATTGCTACCGTAAGAAAGGGATTGTCGTCCAGGTTGGTCCCGAGGGCCTCCAACTGCCTACATATACGATCAACATTTTCCGAAAACGCTCTAAGCGAATGAGGGTGTCCAGTAGGCTTGGAGAGATGGAACAATTCACTGCGGAGCCGGTCCGCGCGCTTTTTATCATCTCCGTATCTGCCCTTAAGTAAATCTACAACTATCGGGTAGTTAGCGTCTGTCAGGGCAAACCCATCTACTAAAGTACGCGCTGTTCCCCTAAGCCTCCCCACTAAATAAGTCAACTTTTGCGCCCCATTAAGACCAACATTTTCGTGTATGGTATGCTGAAAGGCGGCCCAAAAGGACGGCCAATTCTGGTCTAACCCGTCGAAGTCTGGCAGCTGGAGCGACGGCAAAGTAATTTGTGGGCGGGGCCCCGGGATCCCAGAACCCACATCAGGAGGGGGTTTACTGGCCTTAATTCGATCAACCTTAAAATCCAACTCTGTTTGGGTCTGCTGGGCTTCCAGAATAATCCCACCCGGACTATTCCCCGATAAGTCAAAATCGTTAAAAAGTGCATTTTCTTCGTCCCGGACGTCCTTATTTGGGCTAGCGAGTACGTTGGTCCATTCCCTCAATAAGTTCTGAGCTATGACTATCCCTCGGGCAATGTTTTCACCAGCAATACTACATGCCTCTAAGTGAGTCGGATCATTGGGGAGGGCCACAAGGTTTTGCCCAGCTACGGTGTCCGCAACTATTTGCCCCAATACCAGCCGTAATTGTTGACGGATTGCTGCGGACATAATTAACAGACAAAAAAGCAAGGGAAGTGAGGAAACGCGAAAACTAGCAATCCAAATAACGCAAAGAAAGTGGGAAACACGGAAATGGCAATTCAAATAACGCGAATAAGGTGAGGAAACAGTAATCCAGAAAGCGAAAGTTAGGGCCCGGTTAGCTCAAATTTTGGTAGAGCACCAGACTCTTAATCCTGTCGAGGCTATTTGGGAGTCTGGGATGAGGAATGGCGATGGAAGGCAATGAGGGATGCCCCAGGCGGAAATGAAATGCGTGAAGGGGAAAGGGGCAAAGAATGGGACGACGGTGAAGAAAAAGAGACAAGGAAAGAGAGAAAGGTGAAGGCGAAGAAAGAGACCAAAAGAGATGAAAGCAAAGAAAGAGACGGAAAGAGGTGAAGGCGAAGAAAGAGAGCAAAGAAAAATAGAGAGAGAGACGGGGGGAGACGGGTAATTCCGTGACCCACCCAAACACACCGAAACCTTTCCGATAAAACACAACGAACACTCAGAAAATTTCCGATCCGAAACAGGCAAAACACGATAGTTTTCGTTTCCCTTTATCCGAACGCAAAAGAAATGTGAAAAAGGCAAACAGCACGGAAGAGCTGGAAGACACAGAACGAAGGTGCCTCCACGAAGAGAGAAAAAAGTGCTGTGATCGCTTTAGGCATCATCTCCTTTTATATCGCGGGGCGTCGAGCGTCGAACCAATCAGCGAAGAGGGGTCAGTTGGTGGGTGGGCGAGAGATGGGCAATGTTGATGAGCAGTTGGCCGGGCAGGAAGGGTCAGTTGGCTTGGTGCCCAGAGGGTGAATGCGCAGTGCACAACAGCAGATCGCGCCGGGGGTAAAGTCAAGCAGAGAAGAGAGGGCCATTCGGAGTGGAGGGGAAAGCAGAGCAGCGAGGGTCCTCTGGGCCAAACATCCGATCGCGCCGAAAGATATCTGTTTCTGGGAGAGATGGAGGAAGGGGAAGAGGCCAAACTCGGCCAAGATTAGCGATAGTATTTTATTACACTCCCCGGGCTGAATTTGAATGGGTGTTGTTTTTCCAGACTGCAAAAATGGGAGAGTCACAAAAATTTGGGGTGTTGAAGAGGTTTGCTCACAAAAATTGGAACTACATTTTTTCCTGTCATCGTAACCCAGCAAAAGTTTAGTGAAAAAGAAAGCTTATACCTTTACCTATAAGTTATACAAGGGTCTTTTAGAATGGTTAAGTTTTCACCGAAAATTCCGGGACGAGTCTAAGGTAGGTAAGCGAACCCAACAGAAAAATGTGTCCCAGGCAAATCTCGGGATCGGGAGGGCCAATCGCCAAATCCGTAGTCAAATTTTTTAACAAAACTATGCTCTATAAGCCCCCAAAAATTCAGCTCAAAATATTCAGCGGGAGATTTGGAATTTCGATTTTTGTCCAAAAATCCATTTTTACTACTAAATCATAAAATGGCCTGTTTGTCGAAGACA
>JAEHOL010000094.1:0-11085 GCA_016432905.1 Hoplolaimus galeatus
TCGCTGTAGCCCTGGGATGTACGGCCCTACTCTGTGGGATTTGGCGCCTCACCCGGGGGTCAGAACCTTTGAGGAAAAGAAATGTGATAAATGCTCTTGATAACGCAGTGATCTTTTAATCACAAATAAAGAAGTAACCGAACACTCGGAACAATCACTCTTTATTCAATTCCAAATAAAGCTTCGTATGAAATATACGGAATATAATTAATAGTTCTTCTGTCGAGGCAGGTAGTTCTCAACATAAAACTGGAGAAAAGTGATTGTTGATGGATGGGGAGGTGACATGTCAAAGGGAGGGACGGGATTAACAATAACAATAGAAATAATCAATACATTCGAGCACAATCTTCCCTTCGATATTATATTTTGGCGCGTAAATCGTCATTCAAATATACTCACTGCCGATGTTCTTCTCGGTGGTTGAGTTGAGTTGTCAGAGTTAGTGTGTGTGTTGGTCACCACACTACGTGCCGGCCCCGTCGAGATTGGCGTCCGCGCCGATCAGAAAACAGCTCCAGCTGGTTGTGGCGCTCCTGGGGCAGCAGGCTCCCGACTGCTGCGAACCACCGGTTGTTGTGCTGAAATGGAATGACCTGAAAATTAAATTTGTGCAGGAGTTTCGTTTTCCGAAGTTCTTGTAAATGACGAGATTTATGCCAAGGTTTCGTTTTTCGAAATCATTGGAATTTTAACAGAAAATCCCAAGATTAATGCTCGAATATGTTGATTTAGTAACAAATAGATATAAGATTGTCCTTGCGAGAATGGTATTACGAGATTGGCATATATGAGATTAATGCAACAAGTGTGTTGGCTGTAACTTAATGGCCAAATTGATCAGCGATTTGCTGAACTAGCTGGTGCAGCCAGTTGGTTTCCAACTCCACCTTGAGATGTACTTTCTTTATCTTCCCGTCCTGAAGATCATATGCCAAGTCCCAATACTCCCAAGCAAACCACTCGATCGCTGCGCATAGACTTATGATCAGTGGCACATTGATCAGAGGCTGAAAGTTCTTTGAATTTTTCAAGCAAAATTCAGATTTCAGTACCGAGAAACCGTTGCACAAGCCAAAAAATACGAGAGTTGCCATTATGACTTTTGAGAAAAGTACAAATTTCATTTTCGGTAGAGTTCAAGCATTTGTCGAATTTTTGGATTTAGGAATTGATTTCAGTGTTGTTTTTGTCGTGGTTGTCACAAAATGACCTCTACGAATTTCCCGTTTTCCCCTTTTGTCTACCCTTCCATCCATCCACAATTATTTTCCATCCCATTAAACCATCATTTCACCTCTTCGGCGTCTTACATCTGACCAAAGTTCATCTTTATAAAATTGTGCAAGGCACTCAAAAAAATAAAAATAATTTCAAGTGATTGATCGATTAAAATAAACAAATTGATGATCAAAAAATAAAAATAAAGTGATGATCGTTGATTAAAATAAAACAATTTGAGATGTCGGCAAGCGGGATTGATTGATTGAGATGAAAGGAATAAAAATATATGAGATTTACGATTTTTCAGAAAATTTGTCAGAGCCTGTCAATCGCCCACAACTCTCCATTCCGACTCCTGATTAGTTCCGGCGGCCGGACCAGCGGCCGCGGAAAGCTTGTTTCTCGTCGCGGTAATTGTCTTGTGAGGAAGAACCCCCACCAAAGCCTCCATTACCAAACTGACCCGACTGATCGAATGATGATGGGCCTTGCCCAAAGTTTTGTTGTTGGCCGCGGGGGGCAAAACCTCCCCGATTTATGCCGTGTGCCCGACTGTATGTCGGGTGAGAGAACTCCTGGACGTATTGGTGGGCCTCCTCTCGACCGAAGCCACCTTCAAATTGGTATTGTTCCATCCCCTGCGGGTGGTATTGTTTGGTTGGATAGCCGTCGCTTTGGTTTCCAGCCCATGTCTGGCCCTCAAATTGCCCGCCCCAATTTTGGCCTTGGGGGTGGTCCCGATTTTGGACACGATAGTTTTGTTGTCCACCAGAACGCGGACTGAACCGTCGGCCTCCCTGATTTCGGCGGTTATAATTATTACGGCGTCCCGACACACCACGGTCCCTGTTTTGATCTGGTGAGGGAGCAGCCTGCTCACCAGTTACTGACGGAGTGCGACTCTGTTGGTCCTGTTTGCGGTCCAATCCAATTTGGAACACCGCATTTAGCCACAAAATGAGTTCTTTTGGCCCTTCCCGATCGAAAATGCCCTGATGTGTGACCAATCGGTTGCGATTAAAATGCCCGGAGCGAAACAACTCCCGGATTGATCGTCCCTCAGATTCGTTCCCTTTGTGGTCGTCGGAAAACGTCGCCACAATTTGCCCATTCGTTTTTTCCCCGAACTCCTTCGAGATCTCCAAGAGCATGTTCCAGAATTTTCTGGTTTCGGCTCTCTTTGATTCGTTGTAAACTGGCGGGACTAAGAAACACTTAACATGAGGGAACTTCGTCATATGATCCAGAAAGTGACTGTAACACATTTCCGAATCGTCAATGTCCTCCACCTGGTCTATCGCTTCTCCTCCAACCAATATTACGACCTTCTCCACCAATCCACCAAACCAACTCTTGTGGGCTAGTTTCTCAAGCCCATTCATACCTTTCACCTCCACCGTCTCTGCATTTTCTATTTTCTCGGCAAACTTTTTGCCATATTCGTCAACGATAACGACCAATTTTGAGCGGATAATTTTGTCCGCATTTAGAATATTTCGAGAGCGGTAATTTTCAAATGCGATAGAAAGTTTAGAGATGTAAGTAATCAGAGGAGAGTTAGTTACCACTGAGAGATTGATTGACGCGACTTCGGTGTTCTTCAAGCTATCTCCAACTATTTTGCAGCTTCCCATCCAGTTCATTGCAATCTCTTCGAAAAATGTGTCCGGTTGTGGGCCACATTTTAGATCCTCCAACAGCCTTTCAGCGTCCTTTTCCTTTGCCGTCCATGCCCAGTTTTGCAGATCGGAGTTCTTCAGGCCGTTTCGCATTGCCAGGGCGAGAGCAAAATACTCGCGCAACGACTTCACCTTCTGCATTGTCATCTTGTTAACTTCACCCGATTCCATCATTTGGCCAATGGTGATCCCTGGGCACTTTCTGTGGATGGTCAACCCATCGCACTTAAAGTCGATTGCGAACTCCGGGATGCCTAAAGTTTGTTCACTAATTATGGTGTTCATTTTTAGGCAACCTATTTGACTTATATTATTGCTTCTTTCCTGAATTCTTTTACTACGCCTAGGCTTAGGAAGTATAGACTCATCCGAAATTTCGTTAGGGCATCTGCTTAAATGCACTATAGGCACCTCGATTTCCTCTTCTTCGAGCTTGTCCGCGGGAACAACCCAAGCGTAAGTACGAGACATTTTGGTAATGACATAGGGCCCATAAAATTTCCAAGAGAGTTTTTTGTCTTCTGCTTTAGCAGCGGGGCGAAAATGGACCATAACGCGGTCGCCCACTTTATATTTGTCTTCTTTTACCCTAGGTTGGGCATTATAGTATTCTGCCTGATCTTCCCTAGCACGATCTGCATTTTTATTGGCTTCCTTCAAAAGTTGTTCATAATATTCGCGGAAAAATTGGATATAGCCTTCTTCATCGAAGGTATTTTTCGGATCTGGCCTTTCAGGAGCTTCTAACCTAGTGGGGAAGCGAACTTCTCTTCCAAAGTACAGATGAAAGGGACTAAATTTTACTGATTCGTGGGGGGTAGTGTTATATGCAAAAATCACATACGGTAATTTTTCATCCCATTCTCGTGGTGTTACCACGTCTTTTCTCAGCATTTCCAGGATAGTACGGTTTATGCGCTCACACATACCGTTGCTATTCGGATTGTATCCCCCTGTATTGGTCTGTTTGATTAGCAATTTTGCTGTGATCTCTTTCATCGTCTCATTAAAGAATTCGCCCCCTTGGTCCGAGTGAATGGTTTCCGGAGCCCAATGTTTTAACACCCAATGTTCTATGAATGCTTCGGCGACTGATTCGGCCGATTTGTCCCTAATTGGTACCATCACTAAATAACGAGTGAAGTGATCAATAATTGCGAGAGCGTATTTATACCCCTTAGCTGACATAGATAGTGAATCGAGAACATCCATGCAGACGATCTCATCCGGCCTTGATGTTTTTATCGGAGCTAATGGCGGGTTATTAGAGCGAGGAATGCGATTATGAGCGCAAGCTCTGCACTCTCGTACCCAAGTCAGACAGTCCCCATGTATATTGGGCCACCAGAATCCTTGACCCTGGATCCTACTTATGACTTTTTGGTAGCTTGGATGACCACCGAACGGGCCAGAATGATGTTCTTCAAATAACATTCTGCGAAATTTTTGTGGTACGAAAAGAAGATGTTCGTAAAAGTCAGTGACTTTATAAAGAGTTTGGTCGATCCATGCATAATCACTAAGCATGGCTAGGATTTTCTTCCGTTCAGGGGCATTTTCAGGATACTTATGATCAGCTAAGAACTCTATTATGAAGCCCAACTCCGATTCTCGGCAAAGTTTTTCCCATTCGCTTTTAGTTACTTCTGGTAGGATTTCCTTTGGTTTTTTCCGTTCTTGCCCATCTAGCATTACTCTATCTGCCTTTTTCCTTACCCTAAAACATGAAATGTGAATAACATTCATTTCGGGGTACTTGTCCATCGAGTATGGTGCGCGAGAGAGAGCATCAGCAACATAATTAGTTGCTCCCGGGGAATAAACTACAGTTAGATCGAATGGGGCTGTCAGCTCCATAATCCATCGATCAACTTTGCCATTATCGACCGGATCTTTCTTTTTAAACATTGGTGGTAATGCTGCGTTGTCAGTGACAACAACAGTGGGTAGCCCTTGAATATAATGTTTGAACTTATTGACGGCGAATTTAATTGCCGCACATTCAAGAGTAGCTGATGGATAGTTCTTTTCCGCATCCCGACATACGCGAGAAGCATATGAGATTGGGCGGACTAAATTAGTTTTGTGATCACGCTGACAGAGAACGGCGCCGTAGCCAACACGGCTGGCGTCGGTAAAGATGTGAAATCGATATTTTTCGTCTTTTTGCGCGCGCTCAAAATCAGGAAATTTCAGAGTGACGTCTTCAATGATTAATCTTTTTAACTCGTCGAAAGCTTTTTGCGCATTTGCGTCCCATTGAATAGTTTTAGCGTTAGGGTCTTTCCTTAAAAGGCGGGTAAGGGGCCCAGCAACTTTTGCGTAATCCTTAATAAACCTTCTGTGCCAATTGGCCATTCCGATGAAACGTTGTAATTGTTTTATCGTCCTAGGTTCCGGGAATTCTCGAATCGGTGCGTACTTTTCTTCGTCTTTTTTAAGACCGTCTCTCGTGAGGACATATCCCAAAAACGGGACAGACTCACATGCGAATTTGCATTTTTTCGCTTTAGCTCTTAGTCCGTGTTGGCGCAAAACGCTCAACACGTACTTGATATGTTCTATATGTTCTTCGAATGTTTCCGAGACAATAAGAATATCATCTAGGTAAACAAACACAAAAGTTCCTATCACCTCCCGCAAAATATTATTGACCATTCGTTGAAAGACACTAGGTGCATTTGTTAACCCGAAGGGGAGGACGTTATATTCGTAAAGTCCACTAGGGGTCGAGAACGCAGTTAATTGTTTGTCCTCCTCTCTGAGGCGCATTTGGTGGTACCCACTAAGCATATCTATCGTCGAGAACCATTTCTTATCACCCAAATTGGTGAGAATGTGATCTATATTAGGTAGAGGAAAAGAGTCCCTTCGAGTGACCGAATTTATTTGCCTATAATCAATACAGATGCGGAGAGTCCCATCTTTCTTTTTCGCGATTACAATCGGAGCGGACCAGGGGCTATCGGAGGCCCTAATGATTCCCCTATTGAGCATATCATTTATCATCTCTGTGACTTTAGCTCTGTACGGAAATGGAATACTCCTAAGAGGGCATCTAATTGGTTTGGCATTGCCAACATCAATGCGTGGACAAGTCCACTCAGATGGTTCTAATTCAGAATCATGAATGGCCAAAATATCAGAAAATTCTTCCCACGTATCAGCGAGTTTTGCTCGCTGTTGCTGTTCAAGTTTACCGGTTTTTTCCAAGAGGAGATTAATAAGTTCGTTGAGTTGTTCTCCGGATTTATGCTCGAGTATGCCTACAGAACTGGAAGAAATTTCGACAGAATTTCCTGGAATGAGCTCACTCTCCAGATTAAAAATTTCTTCAGGAATTTCAGCAGTACCTATTTGTTGGTTTGGACTTAGTACTATTGGCCTATCTGATTGATTTTTAATCAATATTTTTATTCTACCTGCGGACTCAAGCTGCGCGAGGAATTCCGCTTCGTCCACCTCCATTTGCTCATTCTTAGGCACTGGTGCCTGAAACAGATTCAGTTCAGAATGATTGCTAGAAACGGTAAAAGCATTAACCGTTCCGTAGCCATAGCCCAAATTCTGTTGTCCTTGTTGAATGATTGCGCTTTGTTGCGCGATCACTTTGCCCATTGCCTCCATCATCACTTCCAACTGTTTCTGTCCTCGTTTCTTCTTTTTTGGCTTTGCAGCCGATGAGGATGTAGCTTCCTCCGAAGTGAGCGAAGCACTCTTTAGCTTGCCAGCGCGGACCAACTCGAGCGCTGCCCGCAGCTCTTCCTCCGTCACATTCATTCCGCTGATTTTTGGCGCGACTGGAGTGACCGGTTCCTTCTTTACCGTCACCCTTTTCGCACTTCCGGTGTCCATGTGCTCTTCGTCAGCACGTTTGTCCTTTATGAAAACCTTATAAAGAGCCTTTGCAAAATATTGCATATATTGATGGCTAACCTCATCCTCCATCTCTTCATCATCCCCACTTTGCTCTTCCTCTCCATCCTCGGCTTCATCGCTCATGTCGGAGTTCGTACTCCATAATGTGTCGGAGTCGTTCTCCCCAATTTTGTGTTTCTTCGGCAACTTTGCCGGTTCCAACTGTGATGATTTGATGGTGATGGGAGCATCAGACTCCTTCTCATCCTTGACACGTTTCGCATTTGGCGAATTGATTTCGCCCTCTTCAGTACTCTGCTTTTGTTCTGCAAAAGCGACTTTTTTATTGACCTTATTTCGAGACTTCATAAAAAATTTATTACCCAAGAGTTCTTTCAATTGCTCGTCGCTGACATTAGCGACGGCTTCCTTCTCTCGCTCTTCTGTTCCTGGACTTGCTTCCAGAATGGTCTCATCGAATGGCTGCTTGGTGGGCGTGCTCTGCCCTTTGCCTTTTTGCTCAACTTCCTTCTGCAGTTTCACGAGTGGGTTCTCTCCCGACTCGCGCTTCCGTTTTCTCATCTGTTTCTTCGCCTCTTCGTCCATTTGGCGGTCTATTTCCTCGAGAAGTTTAATAGCCAGGGGCGGACTTTGCGACCCACCGGATGGCTGATCAGTGCGTGGCGAGATCTGATGTCCCTTTCCAGTGAGCCTTCGGTTCGGCATCATGACGGGCAACGGCCCCTTCCGTTTTGGTGTTTTCACCGCCGGTTCCGTGTTCCCGGCCGCTTTCATTGCCTTTTCGGCGTCCGACTTGTCTGAATCAACAAAATTTTGTTGCTTCACAATTTTCTTGTTTCGTTTCTTACTTGCTTTCGGTGTTTCCACCGATGCGGATGGTGCTTTTGTCTGTGTGCGATATGCCGAGAGGGCTTCGGCCTCCTTGGTCTCATCCTCCTTACGCTTCTTCTCAAAGTCTAAATGAAAAATTGAATTTTCATTTCCACTCATTTCAGACTCATTACCACTGGGCTGGTCATCGGCATCAGCCGGCTGTTGCTGTTGGTTGGAGGTGCCTCCAACTTCCTTTCCCTGATCCCCGACGACGTCTAAACGTATAAACTTTTGTTGCATTTCCTCCCACCAGTCATTCTCACCAATTTGTTCTTCGACAGCAGGTGCCTGCTGTTCAGTGCCCTCTGGCTTCGTGTCCATTTCCGATTCGTCAGAGATGTGCAATTTAATTAATAGATTTTGCAACTGATCTATTTTTGCTAAATTGGTGTTGTCTTTAATATAGGCTTCCATGATTGTGGCAGAATGTGGTTTGATGATATGCAAATTGGAAACATGAACAGAGAAGAAATCGGGAGAAAGAGATTCCACAGATTCGGATCTCTCCCTGTGAGGCGCCAATGGTATATCTAGCCCTGATCGGTTACCTACGTAATACCCAAACTGATGGAGAGCACGCGTGCCCAAAATCATATTATGAACGCACTTTTCTTTCGCGATTAAGCAAACAGTCCAAATCATCGTATTTTCTCTTACGATTTTTAAGGGCACTCGCACAACCCCAAACAATGGTACCTTGCTACCTCCGATTCCAGAAACTGTGTGAGCAACTCCCTGTTCGCCTTCATTTGGACAAAAACCCCAATCCATAAGGTTGATGTTATTCATCTTGGCAATCTGATGAAGGAAAGCAGGGCATATTATGGTCGATTCGGCACCCGTATCAAGCAACGCGAGGCCTTTTATTCCTTCAATGATGACGTCCAGCCTGATTGACCTTAGCGGTGCCGGGCTAGCTGGGAACATAGCCGGTTTAGCATTGGCTTCATCGCACAAATTCTTAAAGAATGAGTGATAACTATATTCGTCCAGAACTGTTAAAATTTTCATTGGCTTTTTCAGAATTCCCTTTAGCTCTTTTTCAGCTGTTCCTATTTGTACTTCTGTTTTTAGCCCTTCGCCCTCTGAATCCACTTCTTCTATAATGACATGAGCGCTAGAACCCTTTCCCCCGTCAGTACGAACTTGAGTTTTATGCTCAGGGGGAGGTGGCGGAGGAGGAATATTTTGATCTTTGTACGAACTATTTTGGCCAAGGGGAACTGAATTCGACCCTTTGCCATAATTTCCCTGATCTTCATATCTGGGCTTATCATAGTATTTATTTCGGTAATAGCCTTTGCCATTATTTCGTCCATCCTGCCCGTCCCCTTTATTCCTATTAGGTCGGTAGTAGTCTTTACCCTGATTATTATTTGGGGTTTGGCTCGAGCTCTGACCGCTTTGCCTCTCTTGAAAGTCCTTTTGGTTTTGATATCTTGGCTTAGGTGGGTAAGCCATTAAACTCGCCACCTTCATCTTATTTGCCATATAGACAAGCTCATTGTATCGCTTTGAGTCTTCGGCGTTGCACAGCGCCATAGCTATTCGCCCATCATTAATGTTTTCGATGAGATACTTTTTAGCGAGAGACTCAAGCATTTCCCCCTGCAATTTCGGTTCAGAATTTTTTATCATTCGCATTAAGCGATCGCCGTATTTTACGATATCTTCGTCAAACGCCCTTTTTCCATTCCTACGAAGTTCTAAAAATGCCCCGAATTGCTCATTACTTGTTCGCTGTAGTTCGCGAATGATCTCATTTTTTAAGAATTCATAGGTAACCTTTTTCCCATATTGTTCATCAATCATTTCTAATGCGTCTTTAGCCTTTTTCCTAAGTTTAACGCGGAGTAGATCAATTCGATCTCCTTCCGACCAGTCCCTAGTACAGGTCTCTACACGCAAAAAGAAATCTTCAATTTCAGTTCTTCCTTCATCCCCAAATAAATTCTTAAATGAATTTAATGCCGCTGCTCTTTGAGATGAGATCATCATTGTATATAAAGATTTTTGTAAGTCCGCTTCAGTACTCTGTTATGAGGCCGATGGCTGTACCCGATTCGGCGGTGGATAACACGCGCTATCCAGATGACGATGTATGTCATACGTGAAATGATAATCACCACGCGGCGGATAATTTGAATCGGCTGCTGGGTAGCCGCGACCTGATCCGACTTCCCATTCCAGATCATATACAGAGGCTCCTGATCTTGGTGGGTAATGAGCATCCTTTGAGTATCCCTGTTTGTCCCTACCAGTATTATCATAGGGCCCGGCCGGAGAAACAACTGGTCGCCCTAAACGCTCCGACTGATCTCTTGGCAAGTAACTTGCATCAGTATGGCTTGGGCCGAACGGTGGAACCGTTGTCTGTCTTGGTGGAATGGGGGGAAGCACTCTACCCCCATTCATACTTTGCCTTCCAGTACTTGAACAAGATGAGCCTCGCTGGTTAAATTCTGGACTTTGTGCTTGATAGTAAGGCATTTCCTGCCGACCAGAAGTATGACTACCCTGACTCTGTTGCGAGTAACTTCGCACGTCCACCCTATCAGCAAAAGCTACGCGAGGAACGCGAGCTTGCTGTTTCCTCATTTGCGCTAACTCACGAGCGCGTTCTTCCCGCTCTTTTTCTTCCTCTCTTGCTATTTTTAGCTTTTCTAGTTCTTGTTCGAGAGCGCGGATTCGCTTCTCATTTTCCTTCTTACGTTTTATTCGTTCCTGTTCTTCTTGAGTGAGAGGAGGGACACTCATACTTTGTCCTCCGATATTTTCATAGATTGGCCTTTGCCGCGCATCATGTGATGGCGGTGAATTTACGTATTGATCATAGCAATCTAGCAAGAACGGATTGTTATCATTTAAATGTTCGAATGGATCATTGCATGGCTGTTGAGACGCCGTGGGAGAAAAAACTCCACCACGCGCTCTTGATACTCCATTCCGCCCATTCCCACTTTGAGTTTGATTAGCATTTTTCGGAGGAATTGGTGGAGGACCCCAATCTCGGGTAAACAGCATGCTTATATGCGAATAATTTGATTGGATTGGGTCCCAATCACCCAATTCATTCATTTCATTACAGGCCATGGGATCGAAAACGGCTCCCAGTGCCTTATATTTTTGCAGATCTTCTCCCAAAATTGCACTGATCCGAGGAAAAACACTCGGATTTTCAGAAATGTTTGGGCTCTGCTCCATCTGATTTTTATTAGAGTTTGTATCCGAACCTGTTTTAGCTGGATTTCCATCATTTGCACTAAGCAGTCCATTGCTAGGCACCTGCTGTTGCTCTGCTTGACATCCAATTGCTGTGTGAGTTGAGTCATCACTCATTTGCGGGAGCGGCACATTGCCGGTTGTCCCATTTTCACTAGAATCAGAATTTATACTCAAGCTATGTGAGCCCCGGCTTACTGGCCTGCTG
>JAEHOL010000095.1:0-11071 GCA_016432905.1 Hoplolaimus galeatus
CCAATTCCTTAACGAATCCATTTTCCCATGGCCTCCATGCCTTCTGCCTCATAAACTTCTTTGACGTTTTGACCCTTTGCGCACTCTCTCAATCCAATAACCGTTCCTTCATCGATTTACTGGAATTACGAAAACAAAATAAACGGGATAAAACGAAGGCACAAAATATATGAAGGGATTTTGAGATGAAAAAAACACATGAATCAAAGGAAAAAAAATTGACAGATGATTTTCGGGACTTACATAAACGAATATTGATTGGGTCAGGGGTAGGGGATCAAAACTTTCTGGATATATGCGTATAAGATGTCGTTAATGCACTTTGTCAAATTGGGATATGGGGAAGTGCATAGGCAAAATATGTCTGGGGCGGGGATACAAAACTTTTGCCAACAGATCAAACATTAAAAAATATATGAGATGACCTTTTACGAATGTAGCAGAGATTTTCCGGAAAGAAAAAAAACTTGATGAGACCGAATATGAGATTAAGGCAGGTTGGAAAGTCAGATTACACGGATTCAAAAATTAGAGGTCAGAGAAGGAAAGGTTACTCCGTATAAACGAATGGTATTTTAAGCGATGTTCTTAAAGCGATTGTCATGTATGGCCTGAATGGAGAAATTCTTTACCACTCTCCTATGTCTTCATCATCACTTTCTCTTTTCGATGTCCCGGGCGAGGTAAACCCATGCTGTACACGTCAGCTTCCGAATCCGAGATTCCCCAGAAAGGATGCAAAGTTTGATCGATATGTCCTGTTTCACCTTCGCTTGACTCCAGAGGAACTGGATCCCAAAAGTTCGGCGGAATTTGCAAAATCATGATCTCCTCATTTCCATCTGACGACAGAAAGCCTTTTCCAGTTTCAAGGATATAACGGCGACATTTCTCCATCCATCCATTACCTAATATGCTCTCAGTTAAAGCGTGGCCACAAAATAAATGATGTCCTAACGGGGTGGTAATAACGCGAAAATCCGTTAAATCCAAAAATCCTTCCGTCCTTAGTGACCTTTCCACGATTTCCCCTTCACTCACGACGCTCCCGCTTTCGAGGTGGTCCGGCTGTAAGGGATTTTGGTACTTTTCGACTTTAATTTCCCCAAGAATTTCACTTTTAAAACCGCCGTTTGCAAAACCTTCTTCGTCGTCCAACACTTCTATGTCTTGGTCGGATTCCTTGCGCTGTGTGCGCTGCGCCGGCTGAATGTTCTGTTGCGCTCGACCAGGCGTCCAACGGTTAGGGCAGTCTCGCTTGAAATGTCCTGGCTCTCCACAGGCAAAACAAGTCATTTGCTTCACTGTGACTCCATAACGAGGTGGCTGGCGCTGATCACCTTGGTTAAATCCTTGATCTCCCAACACACGGGTCAGAACTTGATCGGTGGCCAAAACTTCTGGTCCGAGCAAAGGAGGGGGACGCCTAACATCCGTGGTCTTAAAATGGTTCTTCTGCTTTCTTTTTTCCTTTTCAACCTTTTTATCTTTACCGCTCGATTTCCCTTCGGTGTGCTTGTCAGAACGAAAGTGCGTCCGTCCTTTAAAAAATTCCGCAAGTTTCTTAAAAATCCATTTTCTCTTCTTCTTTACCGTTGCTGTGTCCGCAGGTGGGGAAATTTTCACATTTGCCGAACCAGATGCCTGAATCCGGGATGGAACTTTCTTTTTCTTATCTGACTTTTTACTATCTTTTTTACCGATTGTCCGAAGCCGTCCTTTCGCACCACTTGGGAGGATCCCTGGCCAACCTTCGGAACTGTCGGGCTCTTTAAATGAAACTCTTTTATTCGATTTTCCCTTTTTTCCTTGTACCTTCAGAATTCCTTTCAACGGGACGGGACCCAAATTGCCCAGCTCAAAAAGCATTCCTTCATGGTTGTCCTTGATCCATCGAACAGTTTCCATGGCACCAAACACGGTCAATTCTCCTTGGGCCGAAACCATTTCTTCGTTATTCTTTGCTCTCTTGCACCACACAGCCCCTACTGCGTTTATGCTCGAACTATATCCGAGGTAGGTGACCCCTTTGCGATCGTATTTCCAGATTGTTTGCTCAATGAGTCCACACAGTGTGTCGTAATCTTCCTTGCGACTGTGATTATACGGCGGTGGAAGCACGTAAATCCATCCCCTTCCTTTCCTCAAGACCGTTATCAGTTCATCGAGACTTCGACTGATCTCCTCCGGTGCGATGTTCTTCTTCAATTCAACCGAGCCGACACAGATTATTATCTCCTTGACTGTCGTTGCCCATCTTTGGTCACTCATTATTGTCACCAGATCACTCGTTGTTCTCCCTTGGTACACCTCTCCACGGATCCACTTCGAGAGTTTGACCAATTCGGCGTCTCCGATCAGAACTGTCTGGTTGCGCACAACATTTCCCTGTGCCTCCAGCAGACCTTCTCTCACGGCTTCCATTTCGTCTTCAATCAATCGAGTGCTCTGAAAATTCCTTTCATTCCTGCATGGTCGGGGCGGAAATGACTGGGAATTACTCACGTTGGTCAGACCAAAAAGCTTCAAAGTGGAGGGCATTTCAAAGTCCACTGTAGTCCACAACGATTCTCGCAAAACCCGTCTTGCCGGAACGCATTTGGTTGTCCACAAATGAACTCCATCCCGCATTGCCTGTCTCACAAACTCTTCGGACCATTCAAACGCTTCCCGATCATTGATCAGTGTTTGGACGTCAGTCGAAATTCTTGAAAACGGGGTATCCTTGGTAGCCGTATTCGCATGATACTTCTTATACCTGGTCGAGAACCATTCTCGGAAGTCTCCTTCATTCACGCTCTCTCGTATCAATTCCAACACCAGGAGCTCTCCAAATGTGTTCACCTGCGCGTTTCCCACCGCATTATCATCCGCGAGAAACGGAAAGATGTATTTCATGAGTATCGGTCCACAACCAAGGTGTTCGCCTTCCACGCCTGGAGTGCACTTGGAACCGTATGCCAGAAAGTCCTTGAATTTCTCCGGCAGTTCACCAAATTCTGGAATACAACGAATTGGACAAACATGAATTGTTTGGGCCGGTAAGTTTTCCTTATTTTTCCTTTTCTTGGCTTTTGGCAGTATTGCTACGTCAGGTATTTCACGGGGAACCGGACATAAAAATTCAATCGGTACCCTTTCTGATTCTTCTTGTTCGTTATCGATCGGTACTACCCACGCCGAGGTTTCCGTTAACTGAACGATTTTATACGGGCCGTAGTACTTGTAAGCTAACTTTCTATGAGGGTTGGTCGGAGATGGACGGTAATAAACCATAACCTTATGACCTAATGAATACTTCTTTGGGTTGACCTTTGGCTGCTTATCATAATTCCTTTTTTGTATGCCTTGAGCCTTTTTTATGTTCTCACTGGTCTCCAATAACATCTCTTCATATCTTTCCCGAAAGAATTGGAGATAGTCGTCTTTATCGATGGTATACTTGGGGTTTGGTCTTTTGGGTGCACTGACTCTTGATGGAAACCGAACTTCTTCACCGTAAAAAACTTCAAAGGGTGATTTTTCCGTGGTTCCCGAGGGTGTCGCATTATACGCAAAAGTGATATATGGCAAGTGCAAGTCCCATTCCCAAACATTTTTGGTCTTTTTCCGAAGCATTTCTATTATTGTCTTATTTGTCCGTTCGCAGAGGCCGTTACAATTCGGATCATAACCTGCGGTTAAAGACTCTTCCACGTAAAGCTTATCCCGGATTTCCTTAAGCATCTCATTTACGAATTCCTTTCCCCGGTCCGAGTGAAGTTTTCCAGGTACTCCGTGTCTTAGGACCCAGCCTTCTACGAATCCCTGAGCCACTGACTCAGCCGTTTTGTCCTTTATGGCTACCGTTTCAAGAAATTTGGAATAATGATCGATCATTACCAGAACGTACTTATTGCCTGTTTTAGTCGGTCCCAATTTCAAAAGATCCGCACAAATCATTTGACGGGGCTTATTGGTCTGAATTGACTTTAGTCCGGGCAGGTTGGATCTTGGTGTCCTATTCTGAGCACAGTCCATGCATGAGCTAGCCCAAAAGTTACAATCCCGATACATGTTCGGCCAGAAAATTCCCTGAGCTTTCAGCCTTTTAAACATTTTCTTCGTTCCATGATGACCCGCGCAAAAACCTTCATGATGTTCTTCCAGGTATTTTTCTCGATATTCTTCCGGTATGAAAAGTTCTAAATCCCCTTTTGGATTTACGAAATAGAGAACGCCTTCCTCCCACAGGTACTTTCCCAAAGTAACCATGAGCTTCTGTTTCAGGAGTGGTTCCTTAGGTATGACTTTCTTTTCGAGAAATTCCACGATAAAGCCTAACTCTGAGTTTCGCACTTTTGATGCCCATTCATCCTTTGGTATGGTATCCGGGAGTTTACGGAGTGAGTTCCGATATCTGGGATCCTTCTTAAAACTCTGTTCACGTTCGTACTTTTCGATTAGTTCTCCTTCATCACCTTCCTCAGGTTCCTCCTCTTCTAGGCCCAATGGTATTATCCGATTTTTTGTCGACATTACACTAAGGTGTACTGCGTCAGCTACCTCCGGGTATTCGCTTATTTCGCTATAAGGGGCTCTAGAGAGTGCGTCAGCCACAAAGTTTTCTTTCCCAGGGCTATACTTGACTTCTATCTGAAATTGGATTCCCATCTCAGAGACCCATCTATCCAGTTTAATGTTCTTTAACGATTGTTTACTACGAAACATTCCAGGGAGCGCCGCATGATCAGTAACTACGGTAACCGGTAGAAAAGCTATTAGGTGTTTGAACTTTTCCGTGGCAAATTTCATAGCTAGACATTCCAATTGGGATGAGCTAAGCTTACTTTCACCCTCACTACATCTCCTGGAAGCATAACAGATTGGTCTAATGTATCCGGTTTTCTTGCACTTTTGAGTGAGTACGGCACCTAACCCAACTTTGGAAGCATCCGTAAAAATGTGAAAACGATATTTAGGATCTTTCTGGGCGGCTTCAAAATCAGGGTACTTCAAAACGGTTTCTTCTACGATTAGTGTTTTTATGTTGGTGAAAGCCTCTAATGCCTTATCATTCCACTGGATTACTTTCTGATTTGCTCCTTCCCCTTTTCTCAGCATAACCGTGAGGGGGGCCGCAATTTCCGCGAAGCCTCTAATGAACTTTCTATGCCAGTTAGCTAAACCCATGAATCGTTGAAGCTGTTTGATCGTCTTGGGAGGAGGGAAATTCAAAATTGGTTCGAATTTCGATGGATCTTTTTTCAATCCGTCCCGAGTTAAGATGTGACCTAAGTAGGGAATTTCTTCCGATACGAAAATACATTTCTTAGCTTTGGCCATTAAATTCACTTCACGTAATTTCTGAAAAACGAGCCTTAAATGTTCCATGTGTTCCTCAAATGTTTCCGAAGCTATCAGGATATCGTCAATGTAAACAAAGACAAAATCATTGATATATTCTCCTAAGATTTGGTTCATACAGCGTTGAAAAGTGGCGGGAGCATTACAAAGTCCGAAAGGCATAACTACCGATTCGAAAAGGCCACTGGGGAGTACGAAAGCTGTTTTCGGAATATCCTCATCCTTGACTTTTACCTGGTGATAACCACTCATTAAATCCAGGGAACTAAACCAACGTTTGTTACCTAAGTATGTGAGGATGGTATCAATGTTCGGTAATGGATAGCTGTCCTTACGCGTGACATTATTAAGACGCCTGTAATCTACGCAAAATCGGATCGTACCATCTTTTTTGGGTGCTATAACCACAGGACTGGACCATGGGCTATTAGACGGACGAATTATTCCACGATTTAAGTAACTTTCAAGGATTTCCGAGACTTGTTTACGTAATCCGAATGGTATATTGCGAGGAGGGGTCCTAATTGGTTGGGCATTCCCGGTATCTATTTCATGAATGGCTAAATTCGTCCCAGAAAGTTCGGTTTCCTTCAATGCCAGAACATCCATAAATTCCAGCCAAAGGTCTCTCATTCGATTCATTTGATTCGGGTCCAATTTACCAGTTTTACTTTCCAACAGAGAGATGAGCTCTGTCCCTTTATCCGGATCTTCATCCTTTCCTTCAAGAGTACCGATCGATATCCTTTCACCCCAATCAAAGAATTTTCCTGGGATTATATCAGTGTACGGATCGAAAATTTGTTCAGCCGGTTCAACTTCGCCTATTTTTTGACCTTTCTCCAAAAAGATTGGCTTTTCATTTGTGTTGGTAATCCAAAACTTAATCGTACCTTCTTCCTGCACTTCAACCACGGCTGACATGCGAGGGAACGGATTGTTCGCCTTGAATTCCTCGGCGCCCTTCTTGGCCACTTCCAAAGTCTGCGTTTCGGTCAGATCACCCACCGAACGAGTACGGCGAGAACCTCCACGAATCCCGTCAACACGATTGGCAGCAGCCTCGACTGGGTCTTCCGGTTTTGTCTCCAAGTTTTCCCTTTGCTGTTCTCCATTTTGGCCATCTTCATTGTCCGACGCGTCAAAATCGACTAAGCCCATTGGTGACGACATTTTATTGGTCGGAATACAATAGCTCAAAATTAGATCTTTTCCAATTGTCCTGTCAAAAGAATCAATTTGAGCCTCAACCATTTTGGTCGTATATGGCAGTATACATTGAAATGAATTGATATGAACGGAATTAACTTTGAGGGATTGGACTTCGCACGCGTTGGTATTGGGAGGATTGAAAGCAAGAACATCTCCCGAGTCCGAATTACCCAAATAGAAACCTAATTCGTATAATGCGTGAGTGCCAAGTACTAAATCCTGATCAAAAGTATGCTTAGTAACTACGAATGGTATTAAAGCTCCTTTTTCCTCGGTTACCTGTAATGGCAGCGTTATCGCTCCGAATAATGGTACCTTAGCATTACCGAAAGCCACGATGTTAAACGCGATTTTACTTTCTCCGGTGTTCGGGCTGAATCCACACTCCATTAAGTTCACTCCATTATTGGCAAGCTTGTACAGAAATTCCGGGTTTGCGACATTCGTCTCGGCTCCGGTATCCACCAATGCCGTTGCTTTCACTCCACCGATCTCTAAATCCAGAACTAATGATTTAGCCGTTTGAGGGGTTGTCTTATTGCGAGGTGGGTTATGTACTGCATGGGTACTTAAAGCATTCATATAAGCCTCATACTCAGGGAGCTCCGCTCTACCTACCTTGGCAAAAGTAACTCTCTTTCCCGATTTTCCTTCTTGATTTTCTCCACTTTCTTCCCCACTTTCTATATTTTCTTCGGTGACCTTAAGCGTGCTAGCTTTCGGTGGCAGTGGTTGAGAATTTGGTCCGGACGCAAAAACTGACTTTCCGAAAATTGGCTTGGCTTGAAACGGATTACTGGGCTTCATACGAAATGGATTTTCCGAATTAGACTGATTACCCTTTGATGATTGTTCTTGCTGGTTATTCTGGTCTGAACCTGAATCTTGGTTCCGGTTTTGGTCCCTATTGTCATTCCGGTTATCATAGCCACGGTCCCGATTATCATAGTATCCATCCCGGTTTCGGTAATAATCATCCCGGTTCCGGTTGTCGTAATTATCATAGTACCTTCTCCTAGGGCGGAAACCTGAACCTCGCCTACGATAGTAACCTCTGCCAAAACTTTCATTAAAGTCCCGACGACGATTATTGGATTGTTCTTGTGACTGGTTGGCATTACGGCTTCCGCCTCCCAACTTCTTTTTCCTAGCCTCCACCTTAGCTTTCATCTTTTCCGGATTTCTCACACTTATGCTGGTAGCCATGAGAACTAACTCCTCGTAAGACATTTTCTCATCAAGCCTAACTTGAAGAAGGTTTGAGATCATCTCATCATTGATATTCGCTATGAAGTAGTCTTTAGCCAGATTTTCGAGAGGTTTTCCTACGATTCCCCTATGGCTGTTACGTACTAATCGATATATTCTATCTCCGAATTGTCCTATGTCTTCATGTTCTTCACGCTCAGCACAATGTCTAAGCTCTGCCATGGATGTTACGACTTTCTCATCGGTCTGAGCCAGAGTGGCTTCCACCGCTTTACGAATTCTCCGAAATGATAAGCTATCGTGAGGATCTTTCAGTACTATTTTGAGAACCTTCTTTGCTTTGTTCTTCACTTTGGCTTTAAGAAGCTTAACCCTTTTCTCGAGTTCCCAGCCATCAGTGGCTGTCTCTACCGCTTCAAAGAATTCCTGAACCTTATCTCCCCCTTCATTTCCATGAATAGTGGGTAAGTCCTTTAGGATGGTCGCAAACTGACTAGCCATGCTCATCTTATACATGTCCTTCCACATTTTCTCTGAACTTTCACCACGCCTTCCACGAGATGGGTAAGGGTAGACATTATGGTAGCTCCTACGATCCGAATTATTCCTGTGCCTATGCCCATGGCCATGAGAGGACGGTGATGATCCCCCTGGTGAGCTATCATTACGCTTTCTGCGATGAGCTCTTCGCCTAGGAGGCGATCTGCTCCTACTTCTTGACCTATTGTGACGCTTATTCCGATGATCTTCAACTTCAGTCTCACTCCCAGAGCTCGACCTGGACTCACTTCCAGAAATGCTTTTCGTTTCCGATGACCCACTTTCAGTAAGCTCTTCTTCCGATTCTGATGACTCACTCTCCGATATTTGAGATGGTGGAGGGGCTAATACTTTGACTTTGGTAGCTTTACTGGATGGTTTTCGAGGTGCCTCCTCTTTAGCTTTGGAACCCTGAGATCCGAAAGATTTATCCTTTTCCCGATATTTAGCGCCGTTTTTAAGTGGGGCCTTTTCAGGTTTATCCGGCTTTTTGGTACGCTCTGAATGTTCTCTAAGAGCTTTTCTGGACTTATGCGGACTTAACTCACGATTTTCCGGGATGGTTTTGGACTTGGGCGCGTATTTGCCCGTACGCTTTCTCCATTGAACCTTATCCATGAAATCTCTATATTCCTTACTGATTTCCGATTCGGTTCTACGCATGTGACCGAAATCTCGACCTATATCCTTTCCATTATCCTTTTCTTTGTTCTTTTCCACGCTCCCTTTCACATCATGAAGCTTAGGAGGGGCTTTCGAAACGACTTTTGACTTAACTTTCTTAGTACTTTTCGAATGGACTGACGTGAGTGTGAGATCGTTCAGACCTTCAGCTAAATCCGATAGAGACCCTTTAGTTTTCTTCTTTTCACGCTTTTGCTCCTTTTCCATTTCACGTAAACGTTTCATCATGATTTTCCATTCCTCACTTCCAGGTTTGGGTAAGGCTGATGACTTACTGGATTTTGGTTGTTTGTCTAAGCTCACTACGCTTTCATTTTCCTTCCTAAGTTTGACTTTCTTGGGAGGCCTTTCCTGGACCTTAGCTTTAGGTTTTTCAACCGCTCTTTCGACTTCCACCTCCGATTCAGAGGGAGTTTTCGCTTTTTTCCGGGTGTTTTTCTTAGATGCTACCGATAATCCGTTAATGCGTCCTAACATGAGAGGGGGAACTGCTGGTGACTCAGCAATAACCAATTCGTATGGATCTACTTGGACGGATTTCACAGAGCTTTGCTCACTCCGGTTTTCTATCGGTGATGATTGGGCAAGGGGCTTTCCAACAGACTCGTCAAGGGGACTGGTCTGAGCTTCTTGCTCTCCTTCGGATTGGGAATCCGGGACAGAATAGGAACTATCAGACAGGGCTTTCATGGAAACGGACCGATCTTCAGATTGGGAAAACGGGTCGGAAAGCTCACTTTGATCTTTATTTACGGGTGGACTTCTTCCTCGATTTAAGTACTCTACGAATGCGTCATACTCTCCGATGGACTGGAGGAGACTGGTGATTTGTTCCATTTCTAAGCTATTCTTCTTGTTTGGACTTTTAACAGAGCTCCCTGATTGTTTTTGGCCTAAGAAATTCCGGATTGCCTCAAAAACTTTCTTGGTATTTTCCGATCCGCTCTCTGGTTCAGAGACAACTCCCGATTCCTCCGAATCACTCGAGCGCTCTTCCCCCGAGGCTTCCTCATCCTCGTTTTCTTCACTTTGGTTTTCCTCGTCCTCCGAGTCATTTTCCGACTCTCCGGACTCTTCCTCATCAGACATTTCCTCGGAGTCAGCCTCATTCCCGTCCGTTTCCTCGGACTCGGCTTCATCCTCCGGCTCTTCATCGTACTCATTCAGATTTTTAATTTCGTATCCGGAATTTCCCAAGTTTAATGACCTGTATTCCTTACGCCTAGTTCTCCAGATTCCTTTCCGAGGGGGGAAACCATTAAGTTCACGCCATTCCTCGTCTAACTTTTCAGCCCGGGTTAATCTACCGACGGTCCACTCATCAAACTCCGAAATGTTCCGAAAAGAATCTTCAACCAACATTTTCTTGGATTTCTCTGCCTTTTGGATTCCGATTTTAAGATTATTCCACCAAACCTCATCACTTGCGAGCATTTCTTCCAGGGTCTTGATTCTGTGTTTGATCTGTCGGCGACTTTCATTGCGATTTTCCACGCCTCGGCCACTGTCATTTTGCCGCTTGTCCATGGGTACGTGCCTGTGCTTGCTGGTACAGTTCAGTGGACACTTGTCACTCCACTTCCTTTCACGCGTTACTGGTTGTTTTCCACCACACTTTCCGCTTTCACGTTGCAAAGGCTCCTGCTGATTTCTCGGCATTTGCCTAAATTCCAAATATTAGTCCTTTAACAATTCTTGAGAAACTCGAAATGAATACTCTCGGTCGTTTTAGTCGGAACACTTCCCAAGTGCTAAAACAATTCCTGAAATCGGTATTAATCAAGGAAATTAACTCGCTTTCAATCTTCGCAATTTCGCTGCCCGGGTCGGTCAGTGATTTCGAATAGGAGCGCCACGTAGGGAAGGATGTGTGCTGGACAGGGATCCTTGTTAGCCGGAGATCGAGGGATCCGACCAGAGCCTATTGGGGGACGACTAACCAATCTATGCGCCAATCAATGCTCAAGGGAATGCTGTGCCACCTACTACGGGGATCCCGAGCTTTATGCTCTTGTGCGCGCAACCGGTTTCCTACCCAAGTCTCACCAAGCACAGCTGGGGACGGGGAATACGCGAGTGT
>JAEHOL010000096.1:0-11061 GCA_016432905.1 Hoplolaimus galeatus
ATAACAAACTTCTGAACTTCCAATGCCAATATCTGAAAACGAGTGATAACTGGTTTTATTTTAATATATTCATCAACTTTTGATGAAGAGGACTCTATTGTTGAAGCGCAGGATGAGTTTGTCAAACAGTTCTTGGTTTCGTAGGAAATTCTCTAGAAAAGAAAATTTTCAAAAACCAACTAAAATTTAATTTTGAACTTACCATCCGAATGCAAGTTGTATGAATACTTGTTGTTTTGACGGTTGAGCAGCAGCTCAATGGCTGGCTTAAACGGTCAAAAGTTGGCGCCATATTTACAATTTGCAAGGATTATTAAGAAAATTTACGGACCCGTCCTGAGCAAGTTTGCACTATCTGCTCGACTTGCTTCTTTGAGACCACAATCGGAACATGGCAAACACCGGCCGCGGAAATCACTTTGTCCCTCTCTAGAAGCCACTGGTAGCAGAGATCGACAAGCTCCTTTAATTTACAAAGCTTGATTAAATATAATGTACCTAAAATGCTCAAAATTCCTTATTAATGGGTTCTTATTAGATATTTTTTCGATTTGTTAAATGTAATGGCATCCAATGTGTTTTTAGCGTTTTTCGCACTTTTTCACTCTCTAGAAGCCACTGGTAGCTTCCGGCAAAAAAGTTGTATGCCTCCAACTAATAAGGATGTAGCCATGTAGCCAAACCCTAGGCTTCGGAGAGGCAATTTCTTATTAGAAACAAACCTGGAGCAGGTAATATTTTGCTTCGATGAGTATCTCGTGCACCTCGGCTCGGCATTCAGGTAGCGGAATGATGCCCTCTCGCAGAAAGTTCAGAATCAGCCCAAAGTGTTTTCCACATCGATCTATCATCACGTAGCCATGTTGGTCCCGCAACACCTTACCAAGATTCGATTAAATATAAACAAATGAAGAAATTATTCATTTAACCTCCATTCTTCCGGAAAACATCGCCTTTAGCATGGAGTCGTACTTCGTCAGTGTTCCTATCGTGGTCTGGTGGAGAGAGCCTAAATGGACACCCAATATAAGGTATAAGGCAAGCTCATGCCAGAAATGACTACAATAAAACCAAAAAAATCAGATACGAAGAAAATAAATGCTCATGCTTCCATTCATAATGAACCCAGGAAAAGCAGCGGTGACAAGTGAGAAAGGGCGTTAGACTGGAGAATAGCCAGGGGCCTGTTTAAATTAGGATTACCGTCATTTTAGGATACCGTCAATTACACGATCATTACTTACCATCGGTAATGGTTTTAAGCAAATTCTACTACTGTTAAAAACTTAAAAGCAAACAATATGTATGCTGAAACATGATTTTCATGGTTTTAATCAAATGACAATCGGAAATACATCTGACGGCATACATGAACAAGGGTTGACTTAAAATTTTGGGCTGCTAAATGCTAAATAGGGGGGTAGGGGGGTCAGAGCCATAATTTCTGCTAAATGCCTTATTTTTTAAAATTTTCGATTTTTAGGGGGGTCGGAGCCCTTAATTTTTGCTAAATGACATCTCCAAAAAATTTTTCTGCTAAATGACCTTTTGGAAAGTATTACGAAAATTTTGCAAAAATTGACTGATTTCCTATTAGAAAATTGATCGTTTCAGGAGATCCAGCGGAAATTTTTTTTTACAAAAATTGATCTTTCATCCCAAGAAAATTGATCATTTTTTAGTTTTTCTATTTTTTTCTACCCATTTTTCCCTTAACTCACAAATTTTTGCTAAATGCCTTACAAAATTTCCAAAAACCCGTGCTAAATGTACCCCCCCCCCTTGACGCTCCGTTACTTACATTTTTCAAAGTAAATTGATCCGACGATTAAACGGCATGTTTTCGACATGGTGATATTTTTACTAATGTGGGCTTTCGGTTTTCTATTTCGAATTGGCGCGTTGTGATAATGTTATTTCGGTTCGGTCAAATACATATGTATATTTCTCCTTCTCTCCCCATCTCCTCGTTATTCATACATTCATTTACATATAGGATATTTGGATATATATACCTAGGTATCTAGTATCTAGCATTTACCACCCTCACCCATTCCACCGCATTTCATTTTTCATTCTCGGCTCCCGCCCCCAATATAAAAAAATAAGGTGTCTCCTTTGTTTTTATATTGTGTACCTATTTTGTATTAGCGATTTTAGCGAAAAAGTTTGCATTTTTTATTCTCAATCATTTCTTCTCTGGCTGGCCAATGAATTCAGATGATTAAAAATTCCCAATGTTCGATTTTGAAATTACATGTTCACTTTTTTCTGATTTTTGGATTTTCGGATACTACAGATTCTGATTGTGGATTTTGTAGTATGAAATTTATTTTTGTAGTATTTAAGCCAAGATAGCCATACCCACTCTTTTTCTACTCGTTGCGCGCTCTCTTGTTTACTCTCTTTCTCTCACTCCTTCTCTCTTTTCGCTCTGCCTTGTCACTCCATCCGTCTTCTTAATTTCCATCCCCTTTCCATTTTGCGCCGCCGTGTACATCATAAGAAAAGAAGGGAAAGGCTGAATGATAATGATTATTGTTTGTGGATTGAACGATTTTGCGCCAATTTCAAGCATTCAAATTCAAACTCACAATAAGAGGGAGGGAGAGAGAAGCCTGATCCTGTATGCATATACCAATTCTAGGCACCATCACCAGAGTAATACATAACAAATTGCATTGATTTCGAGACTATATAAGGAGATCAAATTTGTCGCCTCTCCTAACCAACGAAGCGCTCACTGCTCGGCAACGCTCCATCAACCGTCAACGCTCCATCAACCGCCAACGCTCCATCAACCGTCAACGCTCCATCAACCGTCAACTCAACTGGCCGCAACACCCGCACAAATGCACTTCTCGTCACAGAAGACGGCGCGTCAGCAGCGGCCAACCAGGAGCAACCGAGCAACCGTGATCGACGCAAGAGGCTGCTTCCGACTTCACGACGACATTGCACCGCCGCCGGCCTGTCCAGACGCAGAGGACGAACAACATCGGATCATCCAGCTGGCACGGGTGAGTTGTTCTTTTGATGAGCTTCCGGCAGGAGTCGATCGCACGCACCGACCATGATGATGTTTCGTTTTTCAGCTACATCTCTTCTCGCACGCTCGTATGCTGGCCGCTCAACCGGGAATCGTCGCCTGCCTTGCAAACCGCCGTCTGCGCCGCTTCCCGAGCATTGTGTGCTTCGATGAGACGCGCTTCATCTACAGCAACGGGCCGAGACGACTCTTCTACCACGCTCAACGATGCGACGGCTTTGTCAGAACGGATGCTTACCTGGTGGCACAAGCGCCCTTCAACAAGGAAACTCGTCAAAGTGAGTCTGCCTTCGAGCTGGGTGTCGCCCTTTTGTGTCAATCATTCTCCAATTTCAGACTTCTGGCACATGTGCTGCAGCGAGCGACCAATGGCAATCGTGCTGATGGACGACACATCTGGACAACCAACGGCGTTTCCCGACCTGTTTTGGCCCCGGCCCGGCAGAGTGCTCACATATCCGGATGAACATGGACTGCGCTTCGTGGAGGTTGGCTGCAGGGAGCGAATTGGACAGGTTGGTGATTGCTCTTCCTTTTTTTGCAAGTAAACTGTCCGATTTTTTAGTGCGCTGAGGGGACCTTCAACTCGTTCGCAATTCACCTGATCATCGCAAGCGGAGGAGCGACAACGCGGAGTGAAACGACGCTGTACGTGATGCGCCCTGATCCCTACTCGGTGCCGATGTACTTACCGCAACTGCGCTCTGAAGTAAGTGCCACTGCTTTCATCACCACTCGAATGCAGTCTCAACTGATGATTCCCCTCCATTTCAGCTGAGGACACTGCGGCGTCGACGAGCAAAGAGGCGAACGCCGAGCGGATTTGCGCAAACTGGCGAGTCGGTCGTGCTGGTCTGCGGCGATGGCTGCACCAAGGGCGCCTCCTTCGTCGCCTACGATGTCGTCATGGACCGGGCCTCCAAGAAGAACATGGTTGGACTGAAGCAAACAGTGAAGAATCTCAGGTGGGTGTTTTGGAAACCGCAATTCGACTGTTGAAAACACATCATTTGCTCATTCCAGACTCCAATGCTATGGCGCGGTGCACACCTTCGACAACTACAAGAAGCTGCACGGCCTCCTCCAGACGCAATTGTCGCAGCAGCAAAGGGACGACGACGGCGGACGACGGCGCCCAACGAAGCGAACGCAGAGAACGGAGAAGACGGCGCGCGGAAAGAACGATGATGATGACTGATGAAGGCCCGGATCGGAGTATTGGCTCAACACCCAACTTGCTTTGTTTGTTTCTGTGTGCAATTCATCTGTCGCCTTCTTCTCCCCTCCGTCCGATGTTGTCTCCATGCACGGATCGATCGAATGTTGTTGTGATCTGGTTTGCTTTTTTCGCTTCCCCAATTCAAATTTTGTGCCTTGTTTTGGCTGGAATAAACTTTTTGGAATAAGTGGAGCTGTCTAACTGTGTAAGTAGCACTTATACACTTATATGATACCTAAAGGCAAGCTATCTCACTGGTGATGACGACCCGCAGAAAGAGAGAGAGAGACAACGAGAGAATGGTTTGCTTTGGTCTCCCCCCCCAGTTTTGCTCATTATTGCTTGGCTAATGCGTCAAATACGTTTTTGATGGGGATGGTGGTGGGGTGAATTTATTAGTTTATTACATATTATTCGCCAATTTGTTTCTGAACTCCCCCTCCCTTCCGCAGGTGTGGATGTTCCAGCGGTATGAACAGCTGCTGGAGTACAAGTCGACACCCATCCTGCCGCCCCCGTTGACCCCCCTGGCGCATCTGGTGATGCTCATCCGCTGCCTGTTCGGAGTCAGTCAGTCTCTTTAGTTTCTCCATTTGTCGGGTTTCCCCTTTCCGGCTTTCCAACCTCTCGCTTCAGCCCAAACCGCGCATTGCCTCCGCTGGCCTATCTGATGGACTTTGCCCTATTCACGCAGCAACAGTGCCAAGCAGTCCCGAGAGTGACTTCGCGCTCAGTCAGTGGAATCCCTCCATTCCTTTATTAATTAATGTTTCCCAAAAAGAGATCCAATTGGGCGCAGAGGAACTAAGGGAGCTTGAAGACTTTGAAGTATCTTTATGAGCCCATTTTTTCTCGTAAGGATCTTCTTTGGTCCCATTGAGGAGGATTGCATGGATGACTTGTCGAGGCGAAAGTGGCGTAACCCATTGGTGACTGAAGGCGATGAAGCACTGGCAGCAGTAGGCGATGAGAACGACGAGACCCTCCTTCGTAAGGTCCTCTGCCGATTGGACCAAATTGAGGATAGGCAGCGACAGCTGATGGAGGAACTTTCGCTGGTGAAGCGAGAGGTGACGAGGGACGAAGACTGGTTGAGCAATAATAATAAGAGAGAGGCTGATGAACGGAGCCCATCGAAAACAACCAAGCAGAAGAGGACGGCACCGGTGGTTGCACGCATCGCCCCGACACCGTCACGTTGCACACAAGTGACCATGCGTGAAGAGGAGGAGGAAGATAATGAGGATGCAGTAGGAGAAGAAGAGCGTAGCAGCAGCAACAGCGGAAACGAAGCTGCGATAATGCCGATGGCTTCGACCAGTTTCAGCCTTTATAGGGAGGAAGAGGATGGTGATGCTTTCATAGCAAATGGAAGTCCAAATGCATCGGTGGAACAAAGGAGAGGAGGCGGACGGTCCAGAAACTCCACAACACTGCTAATAAGCGAGGACATGGAACAAATGCTCACCGTGCTAAAGGATGGAAGTGGAAGCAGAACGGTGGAAAGAGCTACCGATGACCAACTTTGATTTCTTCATTCATGCAAAATAATCCATGGCACTTCTAGAATAGAAAACAACAAACAAACATTGCGGGAACTGGGTCTGGCGAGGGGTTGCGAGGTTATCGAACACATTAGTAGAGTAGAGAGAGAGAGAGAGAGAGAGAGAGAGAGATACACAACCGGTAAATAAATACCTATATAAATAGCACCAGTCGAATTGAGAAGGAATTTGGATAATGAGATGAAACAAGCAACATCGGAACCCATCGTCGTCTCTCGTCAATGTCCGTAACCATTCTCGATAAGTGCTCGCGTTGCCATCTCTCGTTGAGTGCCATCACTGTCCGTGCAACCCTGGACCATCGCCTCTTCAACAGTGCCCGGTGTGTTTCCGCCGACCAGCGTGCTTGCCGCAAACACACCCGCCCATCTCTGCGGCGATGCGTTGTAGTTGGTTGCCATGGAACTGATATGATAGTTGATAAATGAGAAGAAAGAGCATCAAAATGAACTTAAGGCAATTTAAGCACGGCTCGCACCTTACCATATCAAAACCAAAACACAATTTTTTCAAAATTTACATCAACCTATCTCTCAAAATCAAAGGCAATTGGGGACCATTTTATTTTCTTTTCAAAGTTAGGAAATTATGATATTGTTTTTATTATCCTATCCTCTATCCTGTAGCAAAAACTCATGTTTTAAAAATAGTTCTGCTTTTTGCTAGATTATTGGACTTACTGTGAATTCAGAATTCGGAGACGACAACCCATTGCGCGATCTGTCCGGATCAAACTACGGAAGAAGGTGCATTCGTCAGGCAGCCATTCGCTTGCGCTGTTTGGCGGGTTAATAGTCTCCAACATCATTTGCACACACAAAGGTGCCATTCGCTTATGTTTGGAGTGCATCCGCAACAACCCGGAAAGCGGAACCACTTCACTCCCTCCAATATCGATATAGCGCTGAAAAACAATTTTTTCAGGAATTAGCAAAAAATAACAACTTACAATTCGACAAAATTCAGTGTCAAGCTCCACGGATTGCTTGTCTCGGATGCTAAACAGAAATTGTGTTTTAGTAATACGTTGTTTATAATTCTTTTACGAAAAAAAAACATAATGAAGAATAATGTTCCTGCTTTAGACAACCCTCATAAAACTGTATTCCTTGGCCTCAGATCAAGGCAAGTAATATGTACAATATAACAATATATACCTAAGTATCTGAACTCGATGAAATGTTCCCCCGCCGTTGCCACTGATGAGCTCCATCTTGCTGCTCTCATGGATTGCGAATACCTGACCTCGCTGAAGACGAGCTGCAATTCCGTCCACCTTCAATTGCTTCCGATTCATTGGATTTCCGTAGAAACTGTAATACAAGAGCAAAGTATGAGTATTCACTACGAAGTAGCTAACTTGTCCAGCTCATCCGCCAATGCGACCCGTTGTTCGAAGAGTGCTCTGATCGGGTTCTTTTGGTGGGTACCTTCATCATCATCACCATTCATGTCAGGTTGTTTGAGTGGGAACCCATAAAATTCATAAGGCGACTTCTGCAAAACGCAAAAAAAAGAAGATGAATAATCAGAAAAATAAGTCGAAAATACCAATGAATTCCAATCAATGCATATTTGAATTAGACCTCTTCCATCGTCCAATGTGCAATTTTTTCCTAACCAATCAAGCGAAACTGGCGCTATTTCGAGTTCCTCATTATCCGCATCCCATTCCTCATCAGTCGCATTCGACATATGCACTTCCAGACCCCCATCTTCCTGATGAGATAAAGGAGGCAGAATGAATGATTTACGCCAGTTTGGCATTTCAGCCTGGTCGTCGGACTAAATTTGAAAATTGAAGCCAAATGCCAATTCTCTAACTGAGTCTCTGACCATGCTTACCTTTAATCTGGGTTTTGCCTGAGGAACCAAGGGTACATGCGTAGCCTCATACATTGGGCGCCATATAGAACAACGTCCCAATTGCTCCGCTTGTAATAATAATCTGTGTGCAATGGAATCCGCTCTACCAATTTTATCACCAGTATGGATTTCTGATTCCATTCCATATACATCAGCCTAAAAATTAAATTTTTACAAAAAAAACGCAAATCAAATCAAATTACTCTGAGATATTCGTAGTAATTGTTTACTGCAGTATTTTTTTGGTTTTGTTGAACGGGAATCAACTTGAATAAATTGTATTCCTTTAAAATGCTTACAAGTTCTTCTCTCAATCCGTCACGCCATCTAAAAAACCAAAATTAAATCAAATTTTATCAATCATTAAACTGAGGAGGCCAAAACCCAAAACTTTTAAACTCACTCAAACTTTTAAACTCTATAATCAAAAACTTTTAAACCCAATAAGTAGAAAAGACATTTGTGGATAAAAATGCAGAGATTTAGCTGTGCCCTCGGTTTGTTAATTTTTGAATCCTAGGCCAGTTTTAAAACAAATCAAAATTTTCAACCAATGAAAAAATAAAATCAACAAAACATGCAAAAAAAAAACCGAGCGAGATATCACCCCGGGCTCTGACGAAAAAAACTTAAATGATCACTTCACTCACTCTTCGGCTACACTGTTTTTCGCTGAACATTTGAACAGTGCAACTGGAAAAGCCTGCCAAGGATGATTGTAAAGGAGCGGATCCATCGACGCCAAACAATTCTTAATTCACAATTGTCACACCGAATTTAACTCTGCTTAAATACCCTGTGCAACCAGACACCATAGCCCTCGTCAATAAAATGGACATAAACCTCATCAGCATGCTGATGAGCTGACTTTGCAATCACTCTAGCTCTCGCATAAATACCCTCCTGGAGTGGGGCCATCACATATTGAAAGTCTAACAATAATTTCTTATTAGCCTAATAAGTGCAAACAAAAAAACTACCTTTCAAGGTTGTATTTGCATCCAATTTGTGCAGTTGGTCTCTATATAAAACTCACTGTTAGTCAGGTAAGGGTGTGCATTCCTACCCTTCTACCCCAAAAACCTAGGCTATTTTCTACCCTAAAGTTAAAAAATTAGGGTTTTTTGGTAGAAAGTAACAAAATGATAGAATCTATCCAGATCTACCCTTTTTGTTCTTTTCTATCCTTTAGGATAGAATCTATCCCGAGGTGCTTTTCTACCCCAAAGCCTTTTCTACCATTTGGGCTCTTTTCATATCATATGGGACAAAAGGTGGTGTATGCTAGAGTACATTTGAGTTATATGCTAGAGGACCTAATTTTGTTTTTTGTCCATTAGGGAAAAATGAATATTAATACCTGACTATAAGGGTGTGCATTGCTACCTTTCTACCCCAATCCCCAAAAAACCTAGGTTATTTTCTACCCTTCGTAGGGTAGCAAAAAACAATTAGGGTAGAAAATAACAAAAGGGTAGATTCTATCCTTTGGGTAGAAAATAACCTAATGGTAGAAAAGAGGGGATAGATTGGTAGAAATTGGGGTAGAAAAGCACATTGGGATAGATTCTATCCTAAAGATAAAGAGTAGAAAAGAACAAAAAGGGTAGATCTATCCCCTGGCATGTACTATCTCGCTACATAGAAATTTTCTGTCACACACTATTTTGCTACATAGAAAAGTGGACTCTTTTCTATCCTTTGGGTTCTTTCTATCCAAACGCTCGATTCTATCTTTAGGTTAGGTTATTTTCTACCCATAGGATAGATTCTATCATTTTGTTACTTTCTACCAAAAAAACCTAAATAAAACCTATTTTTAATTTTAGATAGAAAATAACCTAGGTTTTTTGGGGTAGAAGGGTAGAAATGCACACCCTTAATTTTCGGTCACATGACCGGATGACCTGACCGGGGTACTCGGTCATGACCGGATGAGCTGATCAAGGGAGCTCTGTCAGGTCAGATCATAAAGGTCATGTCAGTGATCGAAACCGGTCATCGAAACACTGTCTGTTAGCCCCAAGAGCTGCAAAGAAAATAAGAAAGTATTATGAACAGGTACCAAAAACTGACTTCAAAATGTTGGCATATTTTGGAATTTTGTAGCTGTTATACGTTTAATTCCTATTTAACCGCTCTTCATATTCATGTATACACGTATAATCATTATTTTTTCGAATTTTTAGCGCTTCTTTATTACTTGAGGATTCCGCACGCATTTCTCGTCCAATGGCCCAATTTGCAAAAGGAATACCCAAGAGCTGAATATATTGGCCGACTTGTTTGACAAACCGGGGAAATTCAATTAAATGCTTTAGTTTGCGCAAGAACTGCAAATATCATTACCTTGGTTAAACTATGAGTTAATAAATAGTTGTGAAACATTAGCCTTTGAATCAACATACATGCCCAAAAATACACCATACATGCCAAAAAATACCCCTTATGGGGCTTGAACACCCATAAGCCATAATCCAGCAAGGGGGGGGGGGTATGATAATGATGGAGAGAACTATCACTAGTTTAACGAACATAATTAAATTTTTCACCGTTTCTACTGAAGTAATTTATTGACCTCTGTTTATCATGGAGGTAAATTTATGGATGACCGACCCACGGCTCGCCGCCCCTTTCAGCTAAAACTATATCTCGCCTTTCTAGATTAAGCCCCACATCTGAACGACTCAAAAAAGAATCTACGAAAGTTTCCAAATTTGGTTAAGGGAGCTGTGGTGTTATTTGTTTGGGGTATATTGTGGGTGCCAAATTTTGCACCCCCCCCCCCACGGAAGATAAAGGTTTTGAACTGGTCATAGTAGAAGGCGTAGACAAAAACGCCAAATAATTGACGGCAGATGCAAAAACGTAAATTCGGATTGGCCCATAGCTAGGGGCTGCAGAAAAACCGTCAAACCTAAACAAAATCTAGGTTTTATTAGGTTATTTAAAACCTAAAAGGTTACTTCTAACCCATGCAAAATGGTCAGAAAATAGAGAAATAGTGCGTAATTTTGAGAGGGGTTGTTTCTAATCTAATTATTAGGTTATTTCTAACCTAATAAAACCTAGGTATTTTTTGGTGTTTACGGTTTTTTGCAGCCCACCCATAGCGGATCCGATACGAGCCGCCCTGAAAATTTTGTCATTTTCCTGCATCTTAAAAAATAGGTTGAGCTTTTTTGATGCCTTCGATCAATTTGATTAAAAATTTTAAAGCTGCGATCAACTCCCCGACATCGTACGATCGAGACCTGATGAGGAGGGGTTGGATGTCTGGTTTTGAACTCCTTGCACACCTCTACGGCCACCATTTTTTCTGAAAAAAACATTTGGTTTACATTATCAATTTACAGTAGCAC
>JAEHOL010000097.1:0-11053 GCA_016432905.1 Hoplolaimus galeatus
TGCTGTTCGGGGCTAAAATCTTACGCTTTACGGATGCGACACAAGCGGACCGGCGAGTGGCGCTATGTGCTCCACATCAAAGGCATCAGCCTGACGGCGGATGTGTGCCGTCGGATCCATTGGCGCACATTCAAACGCGCCGTGCTCCGCTACGCTCGTTCGCTGATGGACGGAGATGAGCTGCGGCGGCTTCTGGCCGAGGATGGGCTTGAGAATTGGGACCCCAACGACGATGGAGAGGAGGATGAGGAGGAGGACGACGGCGAGGAGCAGCAGGACAATGTGGTTGGGCCAAATGGTGAAATTGTGGTGGAACAGCATCATATCCGACCCTCGGTTCGTAAATGTAATGTTCGTTCAGTGCCCTCCCAAAAATGTTACCGACCCCTAGTAATAAAAGGTATAGTGACCCGTGATTTGATTGTTAAGGAATTTGGCTAGCAATGATGATGATAAACAAAAAAAATTTTTTTGCGTGAAAAAGTGTTTAGGTGGGGGGTGGGGTGGTAGAATTGAACTTTTGACCGACAAAAAATGATGATGAGACAATGCTCACCGATATACCAATTACCCGCCCACTGCCATCCCGCCAAAAATATTACAAACACATATACGGTTATTGCTTTATAAGTTTATTGGCTACTGTTCGGACAAATAGGTCAGTGTGGGGTGTATGGGTGGACAGCAGACGCAAATATTCGGGATAGGTGAAGCCAAGGGACATAAAATAGATAAATGAGATGCAATGGTGGGCACAAGTTTGGGCGAGGGGGGACTGGAAGGGTCGGCGGTTGGTCATCACGTGGGGGAAACGGTGGAGGAATTCGTCAATTGGCTGGGGTCTGTTCGGGAGTGCATAGCTGTCAAAATAGTTGGCTGTCCGTTCGTCCTTCAAGTGTGCGCAAACCCAGTGCTCTCCTCGCTCGCTCGCCGGATCAGTGTTCACAACTAGGGTTGACGGATACTTTGGAATACGCTCTGGTAGCTGGTCTAGCGCAAAACAGCCTAGAAAATACCTGGCCGTCACGGGGTTTGCGCGAAGGACGCGCTCGATCTGCAGGCTGTTCATTCCCACCGCTGCTGCTGCTGCTGCTGCTGCTGCTCAACACTAGTAGTGGTATGGAGTTGAGCGGTGGTGGCGGGGGCGCTGGCGACGACAAACCACCACCACCACCATCAATCACATCGAGGTCGCCTCTCAGTGCACACTCCTTCTTCATCAGGCACAGAGTTCGCCGGCTGGGCTCCATGCGCTTGAGACGCCGCTGGGTCGCCGGGTCAAAGCTGCTCATCACCGCCTTGTACTCCTTGCTGTTCTTGTCTTTAAGCGGATTGTTGTTGTCCTCGGTGTTGTTGTTGTTGTTGCCAGTGGATGCCTGCGAGCGCAGTGCCAGTGCCGAGCGGATTTGGCGAATGATAAAGCAAAGCATGATCATTAGCCAAACGGAGAGCACGATGCCAAAACAAAGGTTCAGCCAAATTGTGTTTACCTGATCGCCGTCGCCCATCCGGAAGTTGGTGCACAGTTTGGGCAGTTCACTTAACGGCGAGTCCAAAAGCATTTCAGCACCGCCACCTGCACCAGCACCACCAACACCGGCCACTTGCAATGGCGCCGCCTCCTGATTAAGCATTGCAGTTGTTGTTGTTGTCGTCGGTGGTGGTGTCCCCGTTTGGTGGGCAGCAGCGGCTGCTGCCTGATCGTGCCAGCTCTGGATGACGCGTCGGATGTACTCCCAATTTGTTGAGTTTGGGGGAAAAGCGGCCCGGTGACGGGTGGTCGGATCTCGCCAGCTCTGGATGATGGCATGAATGTAGTCTCGATATTCCGGAAGATGCGAGTTTGTTGCTAGCGCTGTTGGTGTTGTTGGGAGGGTAGTCGAGATAACCATTTTTTTTCTTGATGGTGGTGAGCTAAATGTGTGTTTGTGATCGGAGAGCGGAAGTCTCGGGTTGGAGAGAATGATGTGGGTTCCGCTGTGGCTGGCTCCGCCTTTTATGCGCCAATGAGCAGACGGGTGGGTGGGTGTGGCTTAGCATTCTGGGGCGGCGCGATTGCGACAGCCGACGCCGATGGTGACCTTGATGACTGTTGCGCAATACCCATCCGCCGCCACCCAATCACCCATCAGCAATAACCAATCGCCTGCTGCTGCTGCTGCTCTCTGTCTCTATACTGCCTGTCCGTCGTGCGCCACACTTCTGTGTCTGTCAACAAACAGTAGGCCATCGAATTGGGCGGAAACAATCAAGACTATGCCTCCCGCTGGAATTGGTGCGCTAAAGGCCAGGCGGACGGTGGTGGCCCCGTTGCGGATCAGATCAAACACCTCACCAGTCTCCTCCGCTGAGGGAGTCAGATTGAATGCAAAGTAGGTGTGCCCACCTTTGGCATACCGGGCCATTGAGATCCCGTTCGATTCCAGTGTGCCGGCCAAGCCCACTGCTTCCTGCATGTCATGGTAGGGGCGCGCATAGCGTCCGTTTGGGAAATCCAGCGTGTACGGGGCAAGTGGAATTTGAACTCCGTTTGCGGACACGGAAATCTCGCGCAAGTTAAACGGCTGAAAATTGAACGGACTGCTCTGTGGTCGGCCAACAAAGTCAGCGTTTGCGACCAGACCGAGGACCAGGCGACGCGGAACCTGGTCCAGGAAAAGCGGTCCATTGTATTCGGTCCGATTCTCCGATATGAAGATGGACTTCATGGCGGACCGTCGGAGTGCATAGCGCGCCGGTTTCAGCTCCAGCCGTTTGCTGATGTCGTAGGCAAGTGAGTCGAGGACATCAACGCGCTTCAGATACAGTTTGCAGGACAACAGCTCCAGTTGGTAGGTGGTGTTAACGGGAGGGGCCGGGGCGATGAGCAGAAACTCCGATGGACAGGGCAGCAGTTCCAGCGTCAGCTCACACTGGTTCACAATGTACTTGGGCTGATTGCAGATGTCGATGTTCAGCCGGGCCAGAAATTGGGCCGTTTTGCTCTGCGCAAACAGCGCCTTTCGTGCATCAAATCCGGCTCCTTCGGTCTGGCTCGTGTCCGCGTCCTTGTAGTAGCCGGCCACGGTCAGGTATGAGTTTTTCACTGTTTCCGGGTAGGTGAGCTCGTGGTCGAGCAGAGACTTGTACATCTGCAGGCCGTTCCCCTCGTACACTTGCACACCGTTGATGGTCAGGCGAATGTTGCGCCACAGCGTGTGACCGATCAGTTGACAGACCGCCACATTATCATCCGCTGCCAGGTTGACGAGCGCGGCGCCGGCAACCGACTTTCGTATGCGAAGTTCAGTGAACAGATAGGCGCGTGAAAGGTCCAAGTAGTTGTTGGATGCGTGAACAGTGAAATGTAGCGGACTAATCGCCACAGGGTTCAGCGTCAGTAGCTCGTTGACACTGGAGCCCGACACACTGACATTAGTGTCCGGGATTTCGAAAAAGTCCAGCGCGTTGCTGATTGCATTTGCACTGTCCCGGTCAATCTTTTGAAATGGAGTTGCCATCGTTATTGTTGTTGTTGTTGTTGCTTTTGTTGCGGTTGTGTGTGTGTTTTATGTTCAGTAAAGTCCAAATGTGTCAATCCGTACACGCTTTTGGGATTTTGACTTCTGCTGCTGTGCTGCCTCTTTCTCTTTTTGTTGTTGTTGTTGTTGTTATTAGCCGTAACCAATAAGGGCGGTTTTGTAACTTCTCCAATCACGGTGTGGTGGCCGGGTATTGTGTTCTCCAATGTCCGTTTTCTGCTTCTTTTTATACCCTTTATTTGGCCTGTTGTGGTTAGCGCTCCGGCTCCGACCTGCTTTTTTGAGCCGCCTCCGGCTGCCCGCTCCAGCAACGTGTCGACCCCTTTGCGTCCTTCACTGAGCAGTGTGCTCTTCACGTTTTCGCCCTGTGCAACCTTGTCCAGAATGCGCTCTCCGGTCGCCAACGCTTCCCGCCCAACGCTGGTGCCCACCCGTCGAGCCACAGGCATCAACATGCGCCAAAGATGCCTGAGCAGATCGCCCACACCACCGCCCGATTGTCTGCCGATTCCATAACCCCTTTGGAAGGGTGCTGAGCCCCGGAAATAGTGTATGCGACGAGGATCATCGTCGGCATATTGATGAGGCTGCTCGGCGGTGGCGGTACCTCCACCACCACCTCCGGACTGTATCAAATGCTCACTGTAATTGACCGAACGAGTATCAAACGGGACATGCACCATCGTTGTTGGTGTTGTGTTGTTGTTTACTTGTAATGCAATCAATCAATCAATAAGGGTGGAAAGATCACCGAATGATAGCTAATAACAAGATGAACGGAGAGAGCGAAAGATAGATAGTAATAGAGACCCAAACCCTTATATAGCAAATATCATTATCATCTTCTTCTTCTTCTTCTTCCTCATATCGTAAACACCCTTTTGAACACCAGTGTGACCAGAACAGTGCCGTAGTCAAATGGTACCGGGTCGCCCGTGCTCATACGCAACTCCACCTCCAGCTCGTGTATTTCTCGCGGCAAGCAAGGCAAATACATGGGTGAGTCGAACACTCGTTCAATGTATTGGCCATACACTCCCTCCACGGACACAATTCGGAGAAGGGAGCTCAACGAGTTGCCCATGATGACGCTGCGAGTCAGTCCGTTCACATACACGGAAAAGGAGGTGAATCCTCCGGTGAGGTCGCAACCGTAGCGCGCAACCTCCCCACCTCTGACGCGGTGTCGATCCGCAAATCCGAGCACATAGCCCAGTTGCTCGGACAGTGTCACGTGCCGAATGTTTGGGTCGCTGAAGCGGACCGAGAATCTGGCAATGTCTCGTTGGTAGTCGAAATGCACACCGCCGACAAATTCATCGTACCCCTTGCCAAGGATAATCTCATCTACCAACAGCTGACCGAAAGTTCTCGACTCTTCCTCTCTCTTCTCCTGCTCCTCCTCCTCCTCATCTTGACTTCCTCCTCCTCCTCCTTCTCGTCCAGTGATCACATCTACGAGAACCTGACCTGCCGTTCTTCCCTCCTCCTCCTCCCCCTTCTCTTTCTCTTCTCTCTCTTTATCCTTCTTCTCCGCCTCCTTCTCCTCAACTTGACGTCCTTCTCCTTCTTCTCGTCCAGTGATCACGTCCACGAGAGCCTCACCTGCCGTTCTTTCCTCCTCCTTAGTCTCCTCTTTTTCCTTTCCCTCCTCCTCCGTTTTTCCAAGAATGGTGTCCACTAGGACTTCTCCAGCTGTTCGCGGCTTTTCATCTTTTGTCTCTCTCTCTTCTACTTTTTCTTCTTCTCTGACACTCTTTGACTCCTGTTTTGCATTTTTCGCGTTATCACCATTATCATCATCATTTTCTTCTTCTTCTTCTTCTTCATCTTGTTCATCTCGTCCAGTGAGGACATCTACGATCAGCTCACCTGCCGTTCTCCCCTCCTCCTCTTCCTTTGCTGGCTGTTGCTCATTTGCTGCTGTTGCTACTGAATCAGGCCGTTGCTGCTGTTGCTGTTGCTGCGAGGGTGCTGGTGGTGGCGGTTGAACCGCGTCTCGCCTCCGTGCCTCATATTCCAGTGCAGAGTAACGCTTTCTTCGATAGTCGATCAGGGTTTGTGCTCCAGCAATTTCCTGTTGAAGCTTTCTGCGCTCATTCTCATCCCTCTGCAGCGCAAGCCGTTCTCGTCGTTCACGATTTTCCCGGTACTGACGCTGCAAACCTTCAAAATTTTGGTGGATATGTTGCCAATAGTTTTGGGGATGTTGGGTGAAGAATTGCCGGACGTAGTCCTGATGGTCACGCCAGGCCTGTTCCTCATACTGTGCCTTTGTTTTTTGCTCGTTTCGCTGCGCTGCCTCGTTCAACAGGATGTCCAGATTCATTCGCTGATTGGCAATTTGCGCACGAAGCGCAAAAGTTTGTGCGTTAAGCGCCCGAATGGCGGACAAGTTTTGCCCCACAGCAGCGTATTTGGCATTCTTTTCCTGCAAGTCCCACAGCAGTCGAGTCAACTGCAATCGTTCATCCGCCAGTTTTTCATTGTAATTGTCCGGATTTGCGGAGAAAAATTCGCGAATGAGCCGTTCAGTGTTAGCCGCTCGGTCAGCATCGCGCCGCCTTGCCTCCGTCGTTAATAGATAAAGGCGCCGTTGCTTCGCTTCGGAGTCCTGTTGCAAATCGAACAGTTCCTCCATCAGCTTGCGCTTCCGCAGCAAGTCCCTCTCACCGACCGTTTCCGCCCTCTTGAGCTCAACCCGACGCTTCAGCTCCGCGTGTTTGGTCTGTTCCTCCTCAATGCTGCGCCAGTAGTCGTCCGGGTGTAGTGCGAAGAATTCACCGAGCTGGCGCTGATCCTGACGCGCGGATGCAGGCAAGGGCGCCTGACGTTTTGCGCGTTGCCGTTCACCCGCTGCTTCTGCTTCTTGAGCGAGAACATTGAACAGGAAGCGTTGCAGCTCCTCCGCTGTACTCTGCGAAGTCTTCGGGATCAGCACTCGTGACCGGTGCCCATCCTTGTAGTGGATCTGAATCCACTGTTGCTGCGTAGTGCCAAGCGTGCTGGCCCAGCTATGCGGATACTGAATGGCGTAGAGGGCACAAAGCCATGTGCCTCCGTGTAACTGCAGTGGCTGGGGCAGGTGGACACGATAGCGGTTTGGCCGGTTCTCGGGATAGTCCATCACATTGGAGGGGAGGAGAACAAAAAAGTAGGAAGTACCTTCTGATGAAGTCATTTTATGCTTTATTAAATGTTAAGAATAACAACAACAACTAATGATGATGATGATGATGATGATGATGATGATGATGATGATGATGATGATGATGATGATGATGATAATAGGAGTATTAAGGCAAAAGTGGGCTTATTTAAGCGGATAAAGATAGAATATAAAGAGAGAGAGAGAGTGCAAGGAAGTGAGAGGGTCAAGCAAAGAGAGTCAAGTAAAGAAAGAGAGAGAGAGGAAGTGAGAGGGTCAAGCAAAATCACTGTCTTTTATCCATCGGGGTCTGTCCGGGTCGTCGAGATAGCGCACAAAAAATTCTCGACTGCCATCCTGGCGATTTCGTCTCGTCCTTAACACTTCCACCCGATAGGTGGTGCCCGCATGCTTTCGTACACGCTGCAAGTCCGGCTCATAGAACAGACCCTCAAATTCTTCACCGCGTTCATCGCGAACTCGGTACCGGGTTGGGGCCCACGGGTTGGAGCGTCGCACCTCGTCCACCTCCAGAATCTCATCAGTCCAGCCGGGCAAATAGGAGCGATGGAATGCAGCCCGGTTCTTGCTCATCCTCACAAAATCGTCCTTACCATAACGGGGCTGTCTGCGCATCCAGCGCGGATTCGCCGGACTGAAGAGCCAGCGACGTGGGCCGTACATGTGCTCCCAAACGCGTTGCGCGTTGTCGAACGTCACGTCCACGGGGCGCAGACCATGCGTTCGGGACACCGATCGGTTGATGGCGTCAACAATGCGCGGCAGCACGCCAGTCCAGTTGAGTGTCTGCTTCTCCGACATGTACCTGTACAGGCGACCCTTCAGTGTGCGAATGGCACGTTCCGCCATTGCTGCTTTTACCACCGATGAGTTGGGCCGGTGCTTACGTACATCTTGATCGGTGAGCCAGTCGCGCACCTGTTTGGCCTCAAATTCCAGTCCCTTGTCGCTGTACAGGCGCTGCGGTCGCATCGGCATCTGTTTGAACAGCGCTTCCAGTGCCGGGATCATGTGTGCAGGGCTCTTACTGTTCACCGGTGTGGCAAACAGTCGCTTGCTTAGAACGTCGACGCCGACCAGCGCGTAACGAGCTCCCCCATTCTGGCGAGCCATTTTGCTTAGGTCGGCCAAGTCGACCTGAACATCGGTGCACAGTCCGGCAGGCACTGTTCGTTGTCGAGGGAAGTGAATTCGCTGCGGCCTGTGCAGCGTGTAGGTTCGATTCTGGGCCAGCCAGTGTTCAACATCGCGTTTGCGCAATCCAGGCAGCTCCTTTCGCGCTTCGGTCCACAACGCGTTCACGCCCGCATACGCACTTGATGCCTCCGGGTCGGTGTACAGTCGGTTCAGTATTGCGTCCATAGTGTTGGTGCAAATGATGGTGCTGGTGGTGCTTCAATTCCTCTGCCCTCCTGTAAGGTTTTGGATGATGATGCCTTGCTGCTGCTGCTGCTACTGCCGCCACCGCTTTTTTCCTTCTTTTTAGCAACTTCCTTTTTGAAGGTAAGCTGCGATCGGATCATCGGCTCTCGGTTGATGCGACTCTCCAGATGGGAGGTACCATACGGTCGTGTCGTACCCTTCATGTTCTTGCCGGCTAGCTTTTCCGCTATCCAGCGAAGCGAACGCATTGTGTCACTACGCGCGATCAGGACGCCCTGATCATTTCGAATCCCGCCCCCAGCCGTGATACCCCACTTGCCCGGATTCTGCTTCATCGCATTGTACAAATGGACAATTCGATTCTGTCGTTCCTCCTCTTCACTTAAAGGCTTCTCTTCCTTCTCCGCCTCCGCTTCCACAGAAGGTCCTGCCGCCGCCGATTGCTCTGTTTCTGCAAGCGATGATCGTTTTCGTTGTCGTCGTCGTCGTTGGGTCTTCACGGTTGACGCTGTGCTGCTTTCGACCACCGATGGAGCCCCGGATGCTGATGATCCAACGATACTGCCCAGCTCAAGCTCATCGCCAGCATCAGCGTCGCCCAAGTCAAATTCGGAGTGGTCGTCGGCTCCCTCTGCGACTTTTCGCTTAACAACCGCCACACCCGGTGCAACAGACGCGATTTGGACCTTGACCGGCTTGTTCTCATGCTGTTTACGCAACTGGAGGTAACGCCGAAGCTCCTGGTTGTAACGGATGTTCTTCGCTGTTTTGTCCGCTTTTCGATCGCGCTTCACTGCGTCAAGTGTGCGGCGGGCAAAGTCCAAATTCGGATCACCGATGTCATGCAGTGCAGACGTGCTCAGTCCACGGTACAGCTCTTCTGGGACAAGCACAAATTTACTGGCTGCTGCCGCTCTCATTCTGTCTCATAAGCGCTGAAATGATTGGGGTGAGCAATGCGGAGAAGAGATGCACACCAATGCCGGCGCCCTTTTGTAGCTGGCGACGAGCAGTTCGTTCGGAGCGTACGCGACTCAGTCTGCGGATGAAATCCGCGTAAGGAAGCATCCGTTGGCGCTGCTTTGTCGTGATTTGAAAAAGAGCTCGCACTACGTTCAGCGCACACTCGATAAGTGCTAGCAGTTTTTGAGTGGTAGCCTTCTTCAACAGTGCTCTCTGCTTTCGCCAAGATCGAGTCCGGGCCAATGTGCGTAAAAAAGGGTAAGCAGGTTGCACGTAGGGAGTGAATTCCACTCGCTTTTGTTGCTGCTGTTGTTGTTTTACCATTGGTTGTTGTTGTTGTTGTTATCAAAGCTGATGCCCCTTCGGTAGAAAGATTGTAGCTTTTATATCATCATCACCACCAACAGCATCATCATCAGACCAGCCTCACCCTTAAAAATGTTTGCACGGAGCCGAAGTGCCGGACTTGAAAGCGCGTGTATGTCAATGAGCAGATAGCTGTAGTTGTTGCGAGTTTCCTGCCGATAGGCATCCAGTAGTCCAGCTGTCGCGGGAACAACTGTCTTCCCAATGTCCTTAGGGCGAGTGCGGATGCCGGTGAACGCATGCACACAATGTACTGTGCATTCGTACGAGCCGTCCTAAGCTTCTTCGCAAAAAGCTCTTGAGCGACAAGCACCACCGCAAAATGCTGGTGGTGCGACTGTTTGGTGAACAGTTCGGACAGTGTTCGCTCGTCGATTGTGTAGAGAAGGTCGTCGAGAATGATGAGCGCCGGTTTCGGCTGCTGTCGGATGAGCTCTTCCGGTGGGACCCCTGCATAGACGGTGATAGCGTTTCGTTGAAGCTGCGGAACAAGTTGGCTGTACTCGCCGTACGCGTACAATATGGATTTAGGGGGTGGATGGATCAGATCAGCGGACTGGTCAATCAACTTTCGAATGAAAGTGCTCTTTCCGCTAGAGGACGGACCGGCTACGAGAAGACCGAATGGTAAGCGTAACTTCAGGTCTTTGTTCGTAAATATTTGGCTCATAATGTGGGGTGGTATTCAAATAAATAATGGGCGGGGTGAGGGGGGCACTTAAATAGTGATAGTGTCAATGATGGGGGTGGTTGTGCTTGTCTGATCTCTAGTTGCATCATCATCATCATCACCATGCTCGTTCGTCAAATCAATTGTTTCGGTCTTCTTCTTCTGCTCCATATCGGCGGCGGCGGCACCACTATCCATACGCTCATCATCAGCTTTGGCATCGACCTCAATCACATCATCATCATCACCATCACCACCATCAGTGTTAGCGCTGCTGGTGGTCGTTGTCGATGCCTTCTTATTTGTCGGATCAGCATCGGCATGGCATCCACAATTGTTCTCGCTTCCATCATCCAGAGCCATCGGATACGGTATCGTGAACACGCGGCCTCGACTTCGTATGCGGACAACACAGAGGCCAGGGAGACCGATGGTCTTGTCGAAGGCAACAAACTTTTCGTCTTTTATGCGATTACAGTAAAGAGTAATGCCATACGGTGTGACCACGTAGTCGAGCTCCACTTGGTTGCCCCGGCATGCCTTGCACCGTCCAGGATGATCGAACGAGATCACCCGGGAGGTTGTGAAACGATCGCAGTGTATGGTGATGCCAGTGGGAGAGCAAGAGAATTCAATGGTAGGCATCAGCTGGTCGATGATTGATCTTTTCGTGTCCATACTCAATGCGTCCATTCAGGGAGGAAGTTGGAAATTTGGAGCTGGGTGGGATGAGGATGGATGAGGAAGAATGAATGGGGATGAATGGACGGAGGACCTTTTATAGTGGGATTTTAAGCACCGCCCCCCCCCTCCGGCAATTTCTTCATACCTCCGAATGGCTTTCGAAACAGCCTTTTCATTTTTGAACGTACCCAATTATGCACTCATTCCATTTTAAATTTACCCAAATGGTTCCGGATTTCAAACTGTTCCAACGGTTCCGGTTCCAAACAGCTCCGAATTTTAAACGGTTCCGCGGTT
>JAEHOL010000098.1:0-10988 GCA_016432905.1 Hoplolaimus galeatus
CAAGAGGAACTGGACAGGTCCAAACTCGTCATTCCGACCAAGATGAAGCAGCCAGACTTGCTGCTAGGCATCGACGTGTGGCACGACCTGGAAGTCAAAGCCGTTCGCCAGCTACCGAGCGGTTTTGTCCTGTGCCAAAGCAAAATTGGTCCGATCCTGAGTGGATCGGGTTACTTCGAGACCCCGTTGCAAACAAAAGTGACGTTCGTAGTCACCGTACAAGATGGAGACAGTCAGCAGCAGAAAGTCCAAGAAGAGGACAACGACTTCGGACGGAAAGAGAAAAAGGAAACGGCGAACCATCTTGCTACCAAGCAAGACGCTGACACAACTGCGCAACTTCTCGCCAACGACGAGAAGACAGCTACGACACAGAAGCGCGCTGAAGACGGCTTCGAAGAGGCTGAGGAATCAACCGCTGCAAAGAAGGCACGTCGAAGGCCGAAGAAAGGGCGAATGACCAACGAGAAGACACTGGCAATTGCCAAGGAAACAGGCCCAGGGCTATTCCAGCTGAAAGGATTAGCCGAAATTGAGGAACAACTCAAGCCTGTCCAACAGCCCAGCCAAGGTGCCGGATGCAAAGAAGGCAAAGTGCAGAAGGAAATGAAGTACAGCGGGAAAAGAACTTTTAGCGCCAAATCAACCGTGTGGATCACAATGATCACACTGATACTGTTGTGTCTTGCCGAGAAGGCTTCAACCCCCAAACCATCGAGCGCACATGAACTTACTGAGCAACTTCTGAGCACGATGCGGAAAACTCTGCGCAAAACTACATCGACAAATGCAACACGAGAAGAGAGAACTACGCCGACGACGTCACCGCGACCAGCATTGCGGATGGACATCAAGGGACTGCGAGCGAGCTTTCGGAAGCTGAGGAAGCCGATATTGATGCCGAAGGAGCAGCCAGAGGACTCACCGTTTGGACGGGCCCGCGTGTGTTCACTGCCGCGAGAGGACTGAAGATCTGAGGGGAAGACTCGTCGCTGGGGAGTGTCGAATCTCATCGATTCGAGAATGATGATTGATCATCATTCGGCAGTCTGCCGCCCCCCCCTCCTCACTGTCGCCCCCTCCCTCTTATCACACACCCATTTTTGGCCCACGGGGCGCCCCTCTCCCTCGCTGCAAAGGATGTCCATGAAATGGGCCCCATCCCTCCTTCCGCCCAAATTGTTTACTCCCTCCTTCCCGCCAGCCAACTATGTACCCTCACCCGCTCCCTCACGCTCGCTCCCTCTCGCCCTTATCTTTGTGCAGCACCAACTGTTGGTGCTTTCTCTCTCTCCTTCTCTCTCGCTCGCTATCTCTCTTCTCCACTCCGGAATGTGAGCAGCACTGAACTGCTCGCTCTTCCTCTCCCTTCCCTCACCCAAACAACCTACTTTGTGTGAGTGACTGTGCCCCCCTTATCAGCCCACTTTCTCCCCAACAGCCAAGCCAGCCAATTCGACCAATCGATGGGCCATTTGGCCATTTCGCCCAATTTATTATGTTTTGGGGATTGTAATAGTAAAGTGGGGGGTTTGTTCACCTATGTTTATGGGGTTAAGCTTAGGGGGAGGTTTGTTCGTGAGATTGTAGGGTTTAATTACCCAAGTTTGAGATTGGATAAAGTGCTATTGAAGCCCTGTGTTCCTGTTCTCCCCTGACTGTCCGCCACCCACCCATCGCACCACCGGGAGCCCGAACCTCTCCCGACCCATCGCCGAAGGCATTTCTGTCGGATCGCGGGACCAAATCCGACAAGTGGAGTTCCTGGCAGGACTGTGTGCGCAACTGTTCTACGCCGCACAGCTGCAACTGACCAACCGTTCGACGGGACAACTACTGGAGAAGGTGTGGTTTGCTGAGGAAGTCAGCTGTACTCTGAGGGTTTCTAAACCCACAGATATAGCTTTTTCTTTGTTCGCCTCACTTTAGTGGCTCAAGTCAACCTCAATTGACTTGTCCACTTTTTTCCCAAATTGTACTAAGGTAGTTTCGGACTCTCCCTGAGCCGAAACTGCCTTAGGGTTATTCCCCCCTCTACTTTCCACACATTCAGGTGTGGGAATAGAGGTTGTCTAATCAAAAAGGGGATACCAAAATCCTAGCAGGCTTTGAACTGCTAGATTTTGGGGGTGGTTCAACAGGAAGGAGAAGGAGAGAGGACTCGGCCAGGCCAGGCCGTGACCAAAAGCTTGATTGTGGGCTGGGCCCCCGCATACTCAATTGCTCTCGCGCGCATCGGTCCGAACACAGAGCAACATGGCGGCCGAACAGACTGTGATTGAGGCCACGTTGGAGAGATTGCTCCTCCTCACACCAGTCGCACAGTTGAAGATAAAGGCGTCGAGGCAAGCAACCGATGAAGAAAACTTGACAAGACTCGAGACAAGGCTGGGACGTATTCACGAAGAACGAGCACGAGTGGCAAGCCTACTCTCTGCCCTCCAAAACGCGCAAGAAAGATGGGCAGCGGCAATCACTGATGGCCATGCTGAGGCCGCCGACTTTCACGCATTCATGACTGCTCAGCAAGTGAAGCAGAAGACCACGGCCGCCCACCAATATGAGCGCGAACTGCTCGAAGTCATTGAAGACCTCGTGAACGAAGTCGCCTCGTGGAAGACGAAGGTGGACGCCAACGCGAAAAAGGCCGAACTGACCCATGCCCAGCTCATGGCCGACTACGTTGCCAGAGATGCACCTGTGCAACCACAACCTGCCGCATCAAGCCTGGCCCCCACGCTGCCACCATTGCGCCGATTCAAAGGAGATCGCCGCATCTGGCTCGAATGGTACGAGTCCTTCCGCCTGCAAATCGCGGAGAAAGTCAAAGATGACGTTGAAAAATTGCTCCACTTGAAAGGCTTGCTCGAAGGAGAGCCCCTGGAGCTGATCAGCGGCCTGAAGCTCGAGGCCCCCAACTACAAGGTCGCGGTCCAACTGTTGAAGGACACTTATGGCGAGCGAGGCCAGTACATCCGCGCCTTGTACACAACACTCTCAAACTTGAAGTACGCCGACACACTGGAAGAGACCAGACACTTGCTCCTCGAAGTGGAGCGCATCACGAGAGAACTGAAGGCCGTTGGCGAGGACGTGGAAGGCCCGGCCGTTCACATTCAGCTCGAACGAAAGCTGAACAGAGGATTCTTGCGCACAATCATTGCCAAGAAAGAAGAGGATCCGAAGGCATGGACCACAACTCTCTTCAAAGAGACCCTCACGGCCGCACTTCGCCGGGAGGAGAACATGCGCGAGACGTACCGCACATACGACACGCCAAGTCGTGCGCGACCCGCATTGCCGCCAGCACGAAGAGCGGCACCACAGAGAAATGAGCGAAGAGACTACATGATGGCTAACGTCGACCCAAGGAAGGGCGGCAACAGGCCGCAACGCTCATTTGCACCAAGCGCAAGGCCCGCGCAGGGCAACAAGCGCCCAGAACCGCGATCAGCATGCGTGTTCTGCGGAGGTCAACACTGGAATGACCAATGCTCGAAGTTCAAATCGATCGACAGCAGACTGAATGTCGCTCGAGAGAAGCGTCTCTGCTTCAGATGCTTGAAAGAAGGGCACTTGCAGCGCAACTGTCCGCGCCCGTCGAAGTGCTTCTTCTGCAAGGGCAATCATCCGCAAGCCCTTTGTCGGCAGACACAACCTCAATCGTCCAACGCGCAGCAGCAGCAACAAGGACGCAATGCGCAACAAAAGAAAGCGCAAGTTTCGGCCTCGCAAGAAAGGAAAAAGGCCGAAGAGAAGAAAACTGAAGAGAGAAAGAGCCAAGAGAGCTCAGCAAGCGCAACAAGCGCGTCACCGTCCTGCAATGCGGTGAAGGTGGTCAAGAATCGACAGAACAATGCACTACTGATGACCACAGAAGCAAGCATCTTCAATCCAAGCCAGATGGGCCGCATCATTCCTGGCGCGATTTTCATCGATTCCGGCAGTCACTGCTCGTTCGTCTCAGCAGCTGCCGCCGAGCGTCTGCACCTGAAGACGCTTCACACCGAAGTTCGACAATTCTCCCGATTTGGAGACCCAACGCCGCAGGAGTACAAAAGCGACGTAGTGCGCGTCGGCATCCAGTGCGAAGACGGGGATCAGTTGATCATCGCACTCAACAAGATGTCGTTCATTGTCGACAAAATGCCGATCACAAGCGTGACCGACATGGACCAAGAGGAACTGGACAGGTCCAAACTCGTCATCCCGGCCAAGATGAAGCAGCCGGATTTGCTTTTGGGCATCGATGTGTGGCATGAACTGGAAGTCAAAGCCGTTCGACAGCTACCGAGCGGATTTGTTCTGTGCCAAAGCAAGATCGGTCCGATCCTGAGCGGGACGGGGCATTTCGAGACCCCGCTACCCACACAAGTGACCTTCGTCGTCTCCGTGCAGCAAGGAGAGGAGGCACAATCGCAAGAAGTCCCGGAAGAGGACAGCGACCTCAGTCTGACAGACAAGTTGGACTCATTCTTCGGCCTGAATGTCGTGGGTCTGGAAGACGCGACAGAGCCGATCGATCAGGACCGAGTCATGAAGGCCTTCAGGAAGGCTCTGACGTTCAAAGAGGGTCGCTACCAGGTAGCGCTACCCTGGAACGACAACGTGCATCGATTGCCGACGAACTACAAGCAGGCAAAGGCCAGACTGGCCTCGACAATCCGCAAACTGCGCGCAACAAACCTGGTGGACGCTTACCAGGCACTCATCAGCGAACTGCTGACATTGGGCATCATCGAAGAAGTGATCGACCCATCCCAAGCAAAGGGACCTATTCACTATTTACCGCATCGGCCGGTGATACGTGAAGACAAGGCCACAACAAAGGTGCGCAAAGTGATGGACGCATCGGCCAAACCAACTGGGCGACCCGAGTTGCCGTCGCTCAATGAATGCCTCAACACCGGACCCATGTTGCTGAAGGATCTGGTCGGCATTCTACTGCGCTTTCGCCGGATGGACAAAGTGATCATCGGCGACCTTGCCAAAGCGTTCTTGTCTCTCGGAGTCAGAGAGCAAGACAGAGACTGCACACGCTTCTTGTGGGTGGACGACCCACACAACGTGCCGCTGGACGACTTCCAGAAGGCAAAATGCCGGGTGTACCGATTCACCCGCGTCAGCTTCGGACTCACCACTTCGCCGTTTCTGCTCAATGGCGTCGTGAAGGAGCACCTCTCGCTCTTCGACTCTACTTTGGCAAGTCGGATGGAAGAGAACATCTACGTGGACAACTTACTCATCGAACTCCAGCCAGGAGAAGACGCGAAACAAGTCTGTCAAGAGGCGAAGGACATTTTCGCTGCTGCCGGAATGCAGTTACGCGAATTTCAAGCCAACATTCCGCTGGACCTCCCGGAAGAGGATTTGGCGAAGGAACAAGGGCAAACGAAAATCTTGGGACTGAAATGGGACATCGAGAAAGAAGCCCTTCAGTTCCAATTCCCAGAGTTTCATGGGAAGATGACCAAGCGCACAACGCTGTCGCACACGGCGAGATTGTTCGACCCACTCGGACTTCTGTCCCCGTGCGTGCTCCCAGCCCGCCTTTGGCTGCAACAAGTGCATGGCCTTGGGGGAAATTGGGACGATGAGCTACCTGAAGAGCTCGCGCGAAAATGGTTGGAGATTCAACAGACCTGGAAAGGAGCGCAACTGATGTACACGCGCAAAATCCCTAAAACGGAAAGGGATGAGCTCCATTGCTTCACGGATGCAAGCGGAGCCGGCCTCGGAGTGGCCGTCTACCAAAGGACGCCAACAGGAGAGGCGGCCGAATGCCACCTCATCTTCGCTAAGGCGCTCACAAAGCCAGCGAAAATTGCCGCGAACGAAGGCACAATTCCTCGAATGGAACTACAAGCACTCGCAATGGGAGTGAAGGTCCTCAACTTCGTGAAGGGCCAACTCAAGCTCACAGAAGCAACTTACTGGACGGACAGTCAATGCACCATTGCACGATTGAACGATCGGAACCGAGTCTACGATCGATTCGTGGAGAACAGACTGCGTAAGATACGCAACCAACACGAAGTCCGTCACGTCATCAGCAAAGACAACCCGGCTGATCTGGCCAGCCGAGGGGTGACACCGCAAGAGCTGTCCACCAATCTGATGTGGAAGCATGGGCCCGAATGGCTCTCTCTGAAAGAGGAACAATGGCCAGAGGCGAAATTCGTCTACAAACCTGACAAGGCGATACCGCTCGAAGAATCTGCCGAGGACGAGCCGGTCCCGGAGATCCCGAAAATCACTGTGGTGAAGAGTGAAGAGGCCAAGCTGCCACCAATCATCAAATTCGAACGCTTCAGCAAATGGTCAAGAATGAAGCGTGCTTTCGCTTACGCATGCCGATTTCTCGGCGTAGTGACACGCCGATGGCAACCACAAGGGGAACTGCTGCCCCTAATGACCAAAGAGGTCGAAGAGAAGGGACCACTCACTGCCCACGAACTGAGGCAGAGCTCTTTGTTGTTGGTCCGATTTGCGCAAGAGCAACACCCTCCCGATGAGCTATTGAAGCTGAATCTGCAGCTGTACGAAGATGAGAAACTCCTAGGGCTTTGGCGAAGCCAAGGACGTTTGCAAGAGGCACAGTTGAAGAAGGACACGAAGTTCCCGATTCTCTTGCCAAAGGAATCGCGAGTCACGCGACTGATTGTGCTAGATGCTCATGTGAAAGCAAAGCATTGTGGGCTTCACACACTTGTGGCCGAGCTGCGCCAAACTTACTGGATACCACAAGCCCGAAAGACGATTCGACTCATTCTGAACTCGAAACAAGAAGGATGTCTCGAGTGCAAGAAGCAAAGGCTAGAAGCTTACGCCTACCCAAGAGAGCCCGGTCTGCCCAAGGATCGGATGAAGATGGAACGACCCTTCGCAAAGACGGGCGTCGACTACTTTGGGCCACTGAAAATAAAGGCCTACGACAACGCAGTCGTAAAAGTGTACGTCTGTTTGTACACTTGCCTCGTGGTGAGAAGCATACACCTCGAGCTCACGGAGGACTACACGACAGAGTCTTTCCTCCGTTCTTTTCGACGATTCATCGCCAGACGCGGAAGACCATCCACAATGATGTCGGATAACGCCTCCAATTTTACCTTAGGGGCCACCGCGTTGAAGAATCTCTTTCTGGAAGAGATGGTTCAAGACGAAGCCGCCCAATGCGGGATCGAATGGAAGTACATAACTCCGCGCGCTCCCTGGCGAGGGGGCGCGTGGGAGCGATTGGTTGGAGTGACCAAAAACGCTCTACGAAAGAGCGTGGGCCGACGACTGCTCACACACGAAGAAATGACTACTCTGCTATGCGAAGTGGAGGCTGTGGTCAACAGCCGTCCTCTGACGTTCATGTCAGATGAGGAGTTTGATCGCCCGCTGAGACCGATCGACTTTCTGCTGCCTTACGGGGCCACCAATGTTGCATTCCCTCGACTGATTGAGGAAGATGAACGCGACCCGGAGTACCAACCGGGCCAGAAGAAACTCAAAGACAAACTGACCACATCCATGCGCCAAGTCGCGAAGCGACTAGACTTGTTTTGGGCATCGTGGAAATCGGAGTATTTGGTCTCACTCAGGGAGAGAGACAGAGGCCAAGAGAAGAGTGGCCAAAGTCCGCGCGAAGGACAAATTGTCCTTGTGGACGAAGAAGACATGCAGCGCAACTATTGGCCCTTGGGAAAAATAGTCCATCTGATAAAAGGAGCGGATGGCATGGCCAGGTCCGCCCGAGTCCTCTCTCGGGGGAAAGTAATTGAAAGAGCAGTGAATATGCTCTATCCGCTTGAGATTCAGGAAGAAGACGCGCAACTGATTGGGCTAATGAAACGAGCCGCAACGGAAGGGCCTGACGCCTCGGAAGGTGACAAGAGGCGTGCCGCGCCTGAGGATTACATTGTGTTGGAAGATGAAAGCGATGAGGAAGCTGAAGAGCCCTGCCCACCAACGGAGGATGACGAAGTGCCAACATTGGACACAGAGCCGACGAGCTCAGAGAAGGCCAACGAGGGGCCTGAGCCCAAGAAGACGAGTGGCATCACTGTGGGCTTTGCTGGCTACAAAATCAAGAAGAAGACTACGCTGAATAGAGTCACATCCAAGGCAGAAAAGAACTGGCTAAAGAGAAGCCATGGCTTGGTCTCGTTGATAAGCTACTACAAGCCTCTGTCTGATGAAGAGGAAGAAGAACCTAAAAGGAAAATAAGAGGCAGATCTGTAAGCCCAATCAGGGATGAAAGCTGGAAGAAATTCGAAGAGGAGAAAAAGCGCCGACGCGAAGAGGTTCTGGCCAAGAAGCTCCCACGACGAGAAGATCGAGAAGATGAAGTGAAAAGGGACCCGGCGTGGCGCAACTATGTGTGGCGACACGATGTGTCGCGACTAGGAGCACCCACTGGTCGATTCCTGGACCATGAGATGGGAGGTCGCAACATGATCATTGCTCGAAACATACAATACCGGAAGGAACAAGATGAGTATCTGGAAATTGAGAAGACGGGAGGAGTGGAGAAATGGACAAGAAGAATGCCGTTTGAGTTCCTAGCTCCGATGCCTGTGGTCGAGAAGACAAAGGAAACAAAGCACCTAACTCCGGAAGAGAGATTGGAGAAGGCAGAAAAGGAACGCAAGGAGAAAGCGGAACAATTAAAAGAAAGCGTTGAAAAGAGAAAGGAGGAGCTGAATCAAGAATCGGACGAACACTTGCGGATGCGAAAGGAGAGACTACAGAAGAAACTCGAAGACAAGCTTCGTGCGGTTGAACAAAAGGGGGATGCTACTCCGCTCATTCTCGATTCTGAAGAAAGAACTGCAAGGGCAGACAAATTGGCTGATGAACGAAGAGCCAGAGCGGAGAAACGCTTCGACGACCGGATCGCGGAAGCAGAGCGAGATGCAGCGGCCGGTGCTGCCAGAAGAGCACGTGCCGCTGAACAAGCGAAGCGATGGGTTCCGGCCCGAAAGCCTGAACCGGAAGAAGAGCAAGGCGGAATCAATTGGCTATGGCGGGCGGAAGTGAGAAGCCCCGTCATGTTGGACTACATCATCACGCAATGCGTCGCCAATCCGCTCCACGCTCAATGCGCACGAAACTGCACTATGGCCAGCCTGATGAGAGGGCTACCACACGAGAAGAAAGCCGCCAATTGGAGAGAATATCGGCCACCAACATTGCTCAACGCGCTCCTCAGTCATTGGATCGCGCGACACGTGGTTGATAGAAAGGCTGAGGAATTGGAGAAGTACCTGAATCCGAATGAGCATCCGCTCATATTGGCACAACAATTTTGGGAAGCAGAAGGACAGATGAAAGCGCACCCCTTTCAAAATAAGCATCTCGAGATGGTGCTGAGGACCTGGTTGGGAAGTTGCAATGTTCTGCGGACCACTACCTACAACAGGTTTACGGAGCCACGCGCTTGACAGCCGTTCCAGGAGTGGGTGAATGGCCAATGAAGCACTTGCCAGAGTGCACAACCTGGATCCGAGACTTGGAAGAGCGCATCAGCTATGCGTTGACGAAACTGCGGCATGACGAGCACTTCAAGGAGACGTGCCTGCTCTCCAGACGAGACCATGATGTGATCGCCGTCGGCGACAACTATGCCGAACTTATCCCCGGCATGCTACGAGCCACTTGGCACACAAGCGACTTCTCGCGGCCATTGTCGCAGACGTTGTTCCCAGGCATCCCTGTGAAGCGAGTCGTCATTGCCATGTGCTACGAGTAAGAAGAGCCCATCGGGGCTGCGCTACAAACGAGCCTAGAAGAGCTACAGCACGCTCAGCTGGAAACGAACATGATCCTCCAATGCGCAAATGGAGGCGCGAGACGCAAGGCCAAGGCGCGAGACGCAAGGCCAAAAACTTTGTACTTTGTTCCCGGATTTGATTACCCTGTTAAAGAAATTATTTTATGTTTTCTTGGTATGCCGTTTGGTTTGAATAAGCAAAGGCTGCCTATGTGACCTTTAATAAATACAAAATAATTTTCGGCTACCAAATGCGTCCGCTCTGTTAATATTCTATAAGCCATTGTTCGGTCATTTATTTTCCTTCCACTTTGGAGTTCAGTAAGACCTAGTAGTTCAAGCCTTTCCTTATATGGCCTTGGAATATGGCCACAGCGTTCGTATGTTCGTATTTTCATCTAGCAGAAAATCCTAAAATAAAATCTGGATAAAAGTTGTAAAGACGCGGGTGTGTGGCTGTGTGGTTAGTCCCGTGCACGCTCTCAATAGAAATTTTGTGTGTTTATGGGAAATTCGTTGTGATACATCACTTTCGTGATTCACAATGGCGCAATAGCCTCATCATTTTTTTCTCTTATAGACCCCGAAACAACAGGGAATAAATTTTGTGAGAAAAAACAGAATAGATAAACGTTTGAAAAATAAAAGATTCTACCGTAATCCTATTTCTGAATGCTGTATGAAAGCTCGAACCCGAAATCCCTGAGCAAAGCATATCAAATTAATACCTCAAATCGACAATTTTTATTAAATTCCACTAATCACAATATGTCCGTTAAACAATGGGATAATAAATTTGAACCTGAAAACGAACCTGAAACCCCCGAGCACAAATTCTCGGTACAAAAAATCTATTAAGCAGTTTTTGTGAAAATTCGGTAAACATGATATCCTGGAAACTAATACTGGATACTGGTTTATAGTAAATTTTATGCTTGAAAAACAATTTTATACTGTGAACATGTAAAATAATTTTGGTGAAATATGATACAATGCGTTTAATTCTTAATAAGTATGTCTAAGGCCAGATTTTTAAAATTTTGGTTAGTGTATCATCGAACCGTAAATACTTCACAGAAAATTTAATACAAAATTATAAATTTTCTCAATTTGTTAATTTTTGAAAAATTGTAAATAATTTTGTTATTACCATTTACAATTTATTAATAATATTATTAATAATAGTTTTATTATTAATAAATAAACAAGCAAACACAAATAAATAAC
>JAEHOL010000099.1:0-10988 GCA_016432905.1 Hoplolaimus galeatus
TTGTGAATGTGAAGTGAATGAATGATCGAGGGGGAAGAATATTGTGGTAAGCGACGCTCAATCAGATAAGGCTGGGACTGGGCGGGAACATAAACGCGGGAAATGATGAACGGCGTGTGTTATAGCAAAAGTGAATGGGAAGGGGAAGGACGACATAACGGGTTGGTCGGGATGGTTGCTCTTCTTCCTCGCGGCGCCTCTCTCTCTCCCTTCTCCCCTTTCTTCCTTCTTTCGCACCATGCTGACCACAGCTGATCGTCAGCCGCCCGCGTCCCTCACGCACGCATCACTGTTCCTCGCTTCGCCTCTGGCCGGAAGGCTGCTGGCTGGCGAAAGAACCAAAGATCACCTCCGAGCCTGTCTCGGAAAAATGGCCCAACTTCTGGTGGTTGTTCAAAAGGCTTAAAAGAACTGTTATTAAATATTAATTAACTTTTTATCGATGTGCCTCAATTAGCTTAGTAAGTTAAAAAAAATTGAATTTTCGCCTAAAATTTCAGCACCAACAACATTAGAGATTTTACGAATTTTTCAGTTTTATACCATTTCGGTTTAACGTTTAACTAAATTTTTCGAATAAGCTATACACTAGCGCTAATGATTGTAGTAGATTCCAACGAAAAAGTATGTGTCTTTTTCTACAACATTGATAAGCATTTATTTGAAAAAATTTCATTATTACAAATTCTTATCTCCGGGCTGGTCTCGTTCGCAAGACTGCCCGGGATGAGCCATCGAGGAAATGTATTCAAAATATATGAAGGCATAATTTGAAAATTTTTCGAGGGTTTTACCAGCGGCTACAAAATTTAGATTCTAAATTGGTTTTAGTAGAGAACTTTTGTTGAATAAAGAATTGACTGATTTTGTTAAAATTTAAAATATGGAACCGTACAATGTTGAATCCCGGAATAAATGCCATGTACAACAATAGGTGCCGGACGGTCCAGAATCGAAAACGTTTCGTCTGGATAGCGAACTTCTTATCGTCAGGTGCGTTTGCAAATTCCCGTCCATTTTGAAGCGGCGTACGGGCACGCAGCTCGGCCAGTTCGGTGGCGAACAGTTGCTCACATAAAGATGCCATCATCTTAAAAACATAAACGAACTTTTCACAAAGAGTTTTCGAGTCAGTAAATTCTAGACAAACAACTATTTAAGAATCTAGCCCTTGCTTTTTTATCAGGATTCATAAGCGACTCATTATAATGAATATTTAAAAGTTCTTACAAAAATGGCTTAAAATCATTTATTTTTCGACAATGTGTGAAAATCTCCATTAGGGTTTTTATAATAGAATTTTTCAAAAATGATTTTATCTGATCTTTTGGATAACTCTAACTGATTTACTTTTGGATTTTGATCAGATTACTCTGACCAATTTAGATCAAAAATTTTAGATCTGATATACTAATTAGCTATTTTCACAGGTCAAAGCCTTATCGAACTTGCCAATCAATTTCTTTTTCAATTTTCTTAAAAATTTCGATTGAGATGAAAGATGCTTCAAAAATTTTGACTAAGAAATTCCTATTTATTTCCGACCCTTCCGGATTTGATGAAACAAAAGTTTTTCGGATGTGGATGATCTTACCAGCTCCGAGCTAATCAAGGCTCCAATTTTGGGCTTACACGCTCAGTCCCAGTAATAATCACAAATTGCCATTCGCTATATAAGCTAGTAAGCTAGTAATAAGCTAGTCAAGATGAGTGATGAGACTAATTCGGGCGAAAACAGACCTCAAGCAATTTGAGCTTATCATTTCTGGTTTTGATTTCTTCTTTTGTCGCAAAGCATCCAGAGCCGCTCATTAGCCACCCTAAGGCTTTATATTCACTATACTCCTTTGCCATGTTGATCAGAAACTCATGTTTTCTCTAATAAAAGGAAAAAATTTAGCGTGAATTTAATGATTCTGAACTCTCTTTGCTATCAGCTTTACAATAAATATTAATTCAAATTTGGTCAAAATCGCAACATTTAAAATGAGAATATTCAAATATAAAAGTAAAAAGATTTTTGCGTAAGACCGTTCTCGAACTGTTGAACAAATTGTTGCTTCATACCTGCGCGAAGAGCTTGTCCCTTTTTGGCAATAAAAAGGCTTCCAACACGGAAGAATGCTGCACCTTTCGCACCATCTTGCTGGCAAGCGGTACAAATGGGACCAGCTCGCTGATCAGCTCGTTTGGAAGGCATCTGCAAGAAGAGATATTATTGTTAACTGGGCCACCACGTTTCCGATTTTCCAAAATAATTTTTGAATTTTATAGGAAAATTTCAATCATTTTCCCTTTTAAAAAATCGAATAAAGGATGGCCTGTTAACAACACCTTCGTTTGCGAGCAGTATCAGCACAAGCCTCCGACATGACGGTTGTTTTGATATTCTTAAAAAAATATTTTTAAAATGATGTAATTTAAAACGGATAAATCTGTATAATAACATCGTCATTGATTCAATGGGCATTAGGCAAAGTGCAGATGCTTTTTTACACATTATTTTAGAAAATATTTGCAGAATAAATTTTTATTTATGGCAATGTCGTTCAAGTTTTCCTACTTATTTTGGTATATATTTTGCTATTTTTTATTCTGTAGAAATGGTACAAAGAAACACTTATACGAATATGTATCTGGATAAAAGTTTTATAATATACGATGTTTGGCTAAACGTAGTGGCAATTTTGCTTTACTGCCAAAATCTATTGAAACGATTGTTTTACATACTTACATAACACACAAAGCAAACACATGCGCATACACATTGGATATGGCGTATGCTTCACAATGCGCTAGTTTTCGTGTCAATGCATATTGACTTTAAAAAAATTCGGAGCAAAACTACAATTACTTACGAATTGCTGAATACCATATGTAATAATTAATAAAATATAAAATGGCTTAAAGAATATTAATCTATTAAATAATCAAATATTAGCCATGAATAAAATTTCTAATTGGAATGTATAAATCACAGTGGAGCTGCGTGCATTGTCTCAAAAAATTCCGAGGCCGCCAACACCAAAATAGGTAAAATAAGCACTTTCCTGTTGTCCAGTACACCCCCAAGATGCTTCGTTATGAACAGTGTTCTCCCGGTTACGGTTCCAGAACCGGTTCCGGTACCGGTTCCGGTTCCAGGACCGGAACCGGATTTTGATTCTTTCAGGATTTTGATTGGTTAATTTGTGTGGAACCGGAACCGGAACCGCGGAACCGAAAAATTTAATGGAACCGATGGAACCGGAACCGCGGAACCGAAAAAATCGTGGAACCGAAAAGAACCGGAACCGATGGAACCGGAAAAAATATGGAACCGTTTGGAACCGGAACCGATAGAACCGGAAAAAATTCGGAACCGTTTGTAACCGGAACCGATGGAATCATCACAGTCAATCAACTACTATGTAGAGGCGAGAGACCCGTCAATCAAACGAAGGAAGAGAAAGAGAGGAGAAATAGACAGAGAGAGAAAGAGGAGAGGAATAGAAACAGATACAAAGCCAACAAACTGACAAGTCGAAGACGGGTCTCCTTGACTGAAAAACAATCGCTTTAATAATGAACCGAGGGGAACGTACCGTAATGGTATTGGACAACATGAGAATTCCTAACCTTATCAAAATGGCAATTACGGTTATGTGTAAAGTTTTATAAACTGGAAATGAATTTTCTTGGAAATTATTCACAATTACGAGATAATTTGAAAATTTTGAAGCTCGCCTTCGGAATGTATAGCATACGAGACATAGCTCATAGATTTTCAGAAATATACACCTGAATTTGCACTGAATATTTTTGTCAAATATTTGTTTGTCAAATATAACAAATCGTTAAAATTTACCTATTAAGATTTCACTTACGATTTAAGATTTCACTTATTAGGATCAATATGTTTATTTTTAGGGTTTTTGAATCAAATTAGTTACATTTAGGATTTAACCATTACAAGAAAATCTTGCAAAAATTAATATTAAAACGTTCAAAATGTGTTTTTTCGTAAAAACTTTAAGCAAAAAATGTGTTGCGACAGAAAACCCAATCCATACCATAAAAAAGTAATAATATCCAACATCTATTTTTTGCGGGTGAGCTGACGAATCTATAGTACTTTAAAAAAATCTATAGTACTTTAAGCGTAAAAACTTTAAGCAAAAAATGTTTTCCAAAAATGCCAAATCCAATACAATCCGATACATTCATAAAGATTTTTCATAGAGATTTTTAAAAAATTTATACCTTGATAGCTTCGAAGACGGCATTTGGATGGTAATGCACCCGAAAATTTGTAAAATTTGTAAAAACTTTAAGCAAAAAATGTGTTGCGACAGCAAACCCAATCCATACCATAAAAATAGCAATAATATCCAACATCTATTTTTTGCAGGTGCGCTGACGAATCTATAGTATGAAATTTCATCAAATTTTTACGTTTGTCAAATATTAATCGATAAATATAGGACTATTTTTATGCTTATGCATTACGAAATTACGAAATATAATGGATCTATATCAGGGCTCCCATTTGTCCTTATTTGTAAGATTTGTCCTTATATTGGGCCTCTGTCCTTAATTTCAGAAATAGTACTAATTTTTATCTAAAACACCCCTAATTTTTCCAAAAATTGCTAAAAATTTAGAGGGAAATCGACCATTTCTTTTCCAAAAATGCCAAATCTTTCCGTCCACGTTTGTATTCCATTAATATAAACATAAAACGGCAAAAATAACACATTTGTTGAATATTGTCTCCGAAAAACACTTTTTTACAAAAAAAATTGGTCGATTTTCTTAAGGAAAATAGTCAATATTTTAAAATTTTCTCTGGCGGCGCTTATCGAAAAATTATTATTTTTATTACTTTGCGAAGTAAAACAGTAATAAAAATGTTCAATTTTTCTAAAGGAAAAGAGGTCAATTTTCGTAAAATTTTCCCGACGACGCCTGTCGGCATCGCCGGATCCTGACAATAAAAAATTCTGTTAAGATTATCGAATCTGAAACGGCATTTTCCAAACTTGAAAAGGGGAACAATTCAAAAAAGGTCTAAAATTAGTAAAAAATTATTTTAGAAAATAAATATTTCCATGGAAAATACTAAATTTTTAATGCGTCCTTATTTTTGGACGTAAAATCTTATTTTTGACACTAAATTTCCTTATTTCTGAAAATTTTCATGGGAGACTTGATCTATATTTATATTAGCAAAATGCTATGCCGAGATGCCGACGTGCGCAAAATTGAAAATTCCAATGTAAGTATAATACACTCGTATAAACTCCAATATTTTAATAAAATACAACTTATAATATCGTAAATATACTGAATAATATCATATAATAAATGATGGCTCGTTTTTCGTCGAATAATATTAATCAATAAAGATAGGACTATTTTTATGCATTTACGAGCCAGATATTGTTCATAGCACACAGCGCAAAAGTGTTTTTATTGCCTATTCGTCTAGTCTAGGTTTTACCTTCGGCCCTTGTTGGGCCTAGGCCTGGGCCTATTGTTTATTAAAATTAAATTTTGGTAAAAATTAAACCTTGGGTGGTAAAAAAACCTATTTTGAGCAGCGGAGTTTTTGGGTCATTTAACGTCATTTTTGAACAAACAACGTAAAGGCACATAACACTTTCACTAAAACCACAAGGTGCACGGGTGCACATGTTGCTCAACGCGCAATGTGGACTGCGCCAAAACCGATATCATATTCGGATTCAGAACTCTCCTCAGAAAATCTCAAATGCAAAAAATTAGCCACCCGAAAATTCCATTATAAATCGCGCATTGCACGCGTTACCCACACGCAGCGCGAACTGCGAACCCCGCAAAAACCGATGCCACATTCGGATTTAGCACACCCGATTATTACATTTTTCTCCAACAATTATTTTTTTATAAATTGAACCAATTTTATAAATGAACCAATATAATAAAAAAAGAACAAATATAATAATTTTTAATGAGTGATTTCTGTTCATGAGATTTTGCGGAGTTTATAATAAGACCAAACATAGAGATGAAACAATTAAAAATAAACCTAGATCTTAAATAAATGTAAAATTTACAATGCATTGATATAAAATTTACAATGCATTTCTAAACTTTCATATTACACATTCTAAAAAACTGTAAAATAGATTTATTTCATGATGGCTTCAAATAATTTTCGATTTGATTTAGCTCACAATTTAATCTGGTTTCTGGTGTAATGGCATAAATTACATAAAATTACAATCAACGGCTCAGAATTGTCGAAAAATCGTCAAAAAAGTCGAAAATATAATGCAGACATCCTGAAGATTCATAGAAATTTTAAAAAAATTATACCTTGATAGCTTCGAACACGACATTTGGATGGTAATGTACCCGACTTTTGACCAAAACTTTTGAGAAGCGAATCGCGTACCGATCGAACTCTCCGAGCAAATAGTGCATAAAATCCGAGCTCAGACTGCCTTCACTAATGAAATCGTCTTGATTCATCTGCTGCTGTTGCCTGTTCGAAAATAAAGTTGTTTTTATGCGCCCAAAAATCTCCGCTGCTCAAAATGGGTTTATTACCCAAAAATTTATTTTTGCCAAAATTTAATGTTAATAAAAATAGGCCCAGGCCTAGGCCCAACAAGGGCCGAAAAAACAAAAAAAAAAACTAGGCTGAGCTAACATAAGCTATTTTATTTATTTATTTATTTAGTCGCTAAAAAACACTTTTGGGCTGTGTGCTCTGAACAATATTTAGCCGGTAATAAAATTATCACCTGTCCAAAATTGCCCTGCTCACGCATTGTTGGAACTGCAATTGGAGGAGCATCGCCAAATCTTGCCCATGTTCAGTTTGTTGCTGATGCAACAGATGTTCGAGGTATTCGTTGTGCTGCTGTTGGACCGCAACTTGTTGCTGAAGTTGCCCAATTTCGGATCTGAGCCGACTGATCAGGGAAGGCTCGCCCCCGGAATTGCCTTCAATCATGGATTGGTCTGTGCCTGGGGTACCTGCGCCTGAACCAAGCGGAATTTTGAAACGGAAATTTCCACCCCGGAAAAATGTAAGCTAACAATTTTTGCTAACAATTTTTACGAAATAATCACATTTTGACAGTTTTAATATTCATTTTTGCAAAATTCAGTTATAATAATAGTCAAATCCTAAATTTACTATTTTGATTTGAAAAACCTCGCTAAAAAATAAACATATTGATAGTGCAATCTTTAATTTTAACAATTTGTCCTATTTGACTGAAAAAATATTTGAAAAAGTATACGGCGCAAATTCACAGTTCGATATTCGAAAAAATCTATGATTATGATCTATGAGTCGCTGAACTGATGAGAGCGAAGATCACCTGCAAAAATTTTAAAAGTAGCTCGTAATTGTGAAAAAAATTTTACCCAATAACCAATATACATTTTTAGATTAAAAAACTTGTATGCGTTGTATGCGGTAACTTGTATGTGTGTAAAACTTGTATTTTTATTCAAACAAACGGGAGATGCCTCGTGCCTCGCATTTCCCATATACAAAATGGTAATAAATCATTCGTGTCAATAAATATCTAATATGAAATTTTTTGGTCAAACTCTCAACACGAATTGCCGAACATGAATAACGCGCGCATCGCATATCAATTTTACCTTTTGTCTAAATATTTAACGAATTTTTCAACTACCAATCCTACTACGTTTACATACATAAGAGATTGGTGGCAATTTTGTTTTTTTAGAGATACGTATTCTAAATATGACTTCTTTTAAATTACTTGGAATTACATTTTCTGGCATTTTGTTCAATTCTTATGGGATAAAATGATCATGTTATAGGTTGGATTGAGGCTGATTGATCTAATTTGTAGTCAGTGTTGTAAAAAGCTCCGGCTCCGGAACCGGAGCCAACATTTTGGAAGGACGGAGCCCGGAGCCGAAGCCAAAATTTTGGAAGGCCGGAGCCCGGAGCCGGAGCTAAAAATTTTAAGAAGTCGGAGCCGGAGCAGGAGCCGGAGCCATAAATTATGATTTTCCCAACACTCCAACACTGTTTGTAGAGCTTTACATCTTTGCGTAAATTTTTTTATGGCATATCATTAGCGATCAGAGTTTTAGGTAGTTTTCTGTTGCAAATTCGCATCGAATTGTTGGATTTTTTAGTTGTGCGCCTTTTACCGCGCCGCACCCTCTAATATTTCTTCCAGTCTCTGGCCATATATTCACTAGCACTTTCTTACTCTCTTCCATCTCTCATTATTAAAATTTTTTGATGTTTTGCCTTCACGACTCTTTCTCTCGCTCTCTTCTCTTTCTCGCTATCATTCTCTCTCTTACTGCATATGTAGAGAGAAGCAAAAACGAGGCTTTTCCTTCCAATCGTTTGGTTTTTTCCCTCGTATCAGTCTTAACGTCTAATTTTTGTTCATTCCATTTCTTTCTCCTATTCTCTGTCTGGTGATTCATCGATGAAATTGTGATTTTCTTTTTGTCCTCTACTTCTCTTTTTGAATTTGAGGGTAAAGTGTTATAATTTCTAATTCATAACTTATAAATTATATTGTTTAGAACGAGAATTTTCATTGAGCTATTTCAATTTGGCGATGATTCTATTCCCGTTTCTCCCCAGTTTCCTGTATGCACAATAGACCATAATAAAGGCAAAAAAAAAATAAATAGGAGTTTTCTTTAGCCAAAAATAAAAAAATTCACTAACTTCAGATAAATGTATTAGAGCGATTGATTGACAGCATGAGTGATCATTTGAATTTACTCTTTCGCACTTTTTCTCTTAACATTGTCTCATCTGTTTTTCGCTTCAAAACGACCTTTTAAAATTTTATCTTTGTCTGTAGAGAACTCCTATTCAAGGCTGTGCAAGCTCCGGCTCCGGTTGCAGCTCCGACTCCAGCTCCGGCTCCAGCTCCGGCTCCAGCTCCAGCTCCGGAGCCTGAAGTCGGAGCCGGAGCTGAAAATTTTGGAAGCCCGGAGCCTGGCGTCGGAGCCGGAGCCAAAAATTCGGAGGGTCCGGAATTTGGAGTCGGAGCGCAAATTTTGCATTTTTGGTTCAAAATCGTGAAAGGCTTTTTTTCCCCTTTTTACCCCTAAAATTTTTTATCCGCGAATAAAAAAAGTCGTCAATATTTTGTCCCAGCGCAAGCCCAAGTTGGTGTCTTGGTAGAATCGACCAACCCAGTCATTTCCACCCTTATTTAATTTATGACCGCGAAAACAACTAGCACATTAAAAAATCAATGCGTAAAAAAGAAAGTGTTTAGTTAAATCGTTGGAATTCGTTTGACTGCTCAGAGGGATTGCTCAGAGGGATTTGGTCGTCCATGTTACTGCTGATGGAACGAGAGGTTGATTTTGTCCATATTTTACATTCTATCACAGGGGAATAGTTTTAGTGTTTTAGCGTCCTTGTATTTATTATTTTATTTGCACACCATAAAGCTGGCGATGTTTTTTGCGTTAGGTCGATAGCAGTGCAGTGAAACCAGGTCCAGAGCCGTCTTTCCACCAAAGCATAATGCGAATCTTCTACCTCTTCCTCTTTAAAATGGACTATTATATTCTTCATCAGCTCATACTCGAGAGCTGAGGTTTAAAATTTATATAACCTAAAACATAATTTTTTCCAAAACTGGTACATCGACAAAAAACAATAGTTCGAAAATTACTGCTAACTCCTCAAAATCATATGACAAAAATACTAACAGCTGTAGAAGATGTTGGTAAAAATTGACATCGGTATGTTGCTTCAGACCTAAATCCGGGTCCCAATCGAGAATCTTGGCGAATATTACTGTAGTTTTACAGAATATTGCTGAACTTCTGCTCTAGTCCAACCGGTAGCAAACCTATCTGTCTACGTAGCTTATTAACAAGGTTGGTAAGGGCTGATGAGCTACTGTATCTCTACAGTAAGACACCGCAGTTCTCGATCGGGCTATGGATCTGACAAGAGCGCATATACTGGTGCCACATAGTGCTAGTGCTGCGATAATTTTACATCTTAAATGTCAAATATTTTGCACATTACCTTCCTTTTCCAAATATAACAGGTCCTCGCCGTTGGCTCTCCGTCCGCGCTTTACATCCGGTTCCGATCGCCACCTTCGGTGTTCTATACTTTGAAATGAAAAATTTCAGGTATGGCGAATGTGTACCAGAAAAGGTCTCGTTAGCTCAACACAGTTTCGGAGTCGGGAATATGCTTGCGCAGAACGATTGTCTTTTTTAAAAAACGTGCAGAATGCAAAGTTTTGATTTTGATATGGAACGCAATTCATTGGGATTATGGTTCTGTTCTCATTTGTAACTAAATAGAATATGAAAAGTTGTTTTCTGTCACTTTTTTCGACACTAAAATTGACAGTACGGGCTTCAGACCTCAAAGTCCCTTCCCCTCTGTACTCGACATATCTTTTAATTTTGATGTTTCGCCGGTTCTGTGTTCGAGCAGTTTCAATAATAAAATTTGATGCAAATCTTAGACGGAATCCTATAATTAAATTTGAATATTTTCTCAATCGAATGCGAATATCGGGCAAAAAATGGAACCGTTTTATGCAACTAAAATTAGTTATTCCCCACATCCACATATTCATTACGACTGTGTGGGTGTAGCCACTGCTGATACATATAACAAATCCTGCGGATATGCCCAATGAAATAAGTGATCTATGCGATATATGTAATTGAAATATCTATGCATGCGAAATATGCATAAGTATGTAAAATGCCAAGTCTAAAATTGATCATCATGGTATTGGCGAGCTAACTCATGGACGTTGGGCAATAACTCATGAATGAATGCACTTGAATTTTTTGCATAAAAGCAAATAATCAATTTTCCAAAAATAATTCAGCATTAGAATTTGACTGCTCGTCACTGCTAGCGAGGCGGATTCGGCGAATAATATTCTAATTATTTTTTTCAATTTAAACCTATACAACATTAATTAGCCTTTTACGTTTATTATATTACCCCT
>JAEHOL010000100.1:0-10964 GCA_016432905.1 Hoplolaimus galeatus
TTTTTATATTATTGACTGATAGATTTTTGAATAAGTGAAAAGGCTGGAGACCTTTTGGCTTATTCCTACCGAAGAGAGAGTTTGGGGTTCGAATTGGACCGCTCGCCTTTCGGCCAAGGGGTACTACTCAAATCCCGGTGCTGGGCTCAGCCGAAGCTCAAGGCCAACAGTGGAGTCGAACTACTCTGGCTCGGCTAGTTGCCCAAGGCAGAGAGTGCTGACACCGAATTAAGCAGAAATAAAATTTATGCTTGATCTCAAACTGGGTAATTAAACCGTTATTTTAGTAGAAATAGGAAGCTAAAAATATTGGGAGTTTTGAGGTTGGTTGGGGAATAACGGTTTAACTACTCATAGTTAATTTATAAAATGATTAATCAAAAATGGAAAATTGAAATCAAAAATATATAAAATGGGTATTATGGCAATGGGGGGAGGAGAAGAACAAATTGCGGAGTGAGATCCGCAACAAAAATGTTGAATGGCGATGAAATGAATGAGTGAAGCAAAATGGGAGGAGGAGGGAACGGTTGGTGAGAAAAATAGGTGTAAAGCAAATGGCAACATTTGCTGGGAGGCAGAAGAGAGAGTGAGATGCGAGGGGAAGAGAGAAAGGTGAGAGTGTACTTGAGAGAGGGGGAAGGGTCGCTGTGTATTACATCTGCAGCTGGCTGGCTCTTCGTTCCCATCGGCGAAGAGAGGCGACGACAGCGGTGGCAGGGGGCAAGTGAGAAGAAGCGTCGGCGGCGGGAGGGGAGGAGAGCGTCGGCGGAGGAGGGGGAGAGAGGCAGCAGCCAAAGAGAAAATAGCCGATCAAAGATCGGCGGCTGAAGGGAAGAGAATTATTTTTGGTCTTAAGCGACCAAAAATAGGAGTGTGTATGTGTTTGGTCACTTCCAGCCAAACTCAAAAGAGAAATGTTTTTTTAAAATAGTTTTTGGCCGGAAGTGACCAAAAACATAAACTCATGAACAGTTAAGCCTGTTCATGACACTCCCCTTTTTTCAAGGATGGCAACCTACATAGGAGGTCAGCATATCGGATTCGTTTCAAGCTGGATCGGAGTGGCGAACAAGATCCTGAACGGGGTGGTTTTTGGCTTCTGCGCAGACTGGATGATCGTGATCGTACCTGACAAACTGGTGAAGACGAAGATGCAACCATCTGAACCCTTGGAGAAGGTTCCGTCTGGCTTCTGACTCTGAATGGAAGTGTTGGCAAATCTTGACTTATTTTCCAAACAATAAGGAGAAAAAGACTGTAAAGCATGAGGGCGGTGGTGAACAGGGCACAAATATTTATCCAAAAGGAGTGAATTGTGTCTTTCCACCAACTAACTTCTGAAATAAAATCATTTTTCAATTGGCTGAAAACTTGAAGGGTAAGTCCCTCATAGCTTTTTGTTTGCGGGTGTGGGTTTTTCACCAAAATGTCGCTGTCCCAACTTCCATCTATTTTGGGGTGAAGGCCCAAAATTTCTAACGCAAAACTTTTTGAGTCATTTTTCAATGAGAAATTGTGAAAAATCAATGTTCTCTCCAGCTGCGGAAATTCATGCCCCAGTCTGTCCGGGAAGTGAACAGTTTCTCGAAATTCATTCATTGTTCCCTTGACAGGGTCAATCAGGTAAATTTTGCCCGAAATTTCCAAAGCAATTTGCTCACATGTTCCCTTTGGTGCCAAGTGAGAAAGTACCAAAGTATGGGGATCTAGAAAGCCTAACTCATCCCTGTCAGCCCCTGGGAAGCTGAGATTGACGGGGATAAAAGAGAAACAATTTCCATTTTCTAATCTTCTCAAACTCACAAATTCAAAAGGAATTGGTGAACAGTGACTCACTTTGAGTATTTGGTGAGTAAAATACTCGGCCACAACATGTTCCGTTTTCAGCAAGTGTCGAGCGAGTGCCGTTGGATCCGAGCGTCGTCCGTTGTACAACTCCTGCAAATGACACTCATTTATGAGAGATTCTTGTAACGTTGTTTGAAAATGGATTTGAGAGGCGGTCAATTCGGAAGCGAGTTGACTGTCTCCTAATTCCCTCCTCTTTTTTCCTTTGCCAAATTCTTGGAAAATTTGGTATTCCGAGAAGAGAATACCTATCCCTTGTTCTGAAACTGCTATGTTTTTTCCACAATCCGAAAAAGGTGATGCCTTTTTTGGGAAAGTTAACGCTAACTCTTCCGTATCGCTAACCCAAAGTTGTGAAGACGCAGTCCCATTCTGGCGTTTGCTTTCCTTGAAATGGCATAGTCCACATTCTGTGTTGGCACAAACGGGCTTCCAGAAGAGTAGGCCCTCGTTTGTGAAGCAGCTTCCGTCTGAATATGAGCAGTTCAAATTCATTCCAGGATAACTCAGTGAGTGAGCTCCTGTCCTATAGATGGTCACACTTTGGAAAAGACAATTTGTGGCATTTTTGATATTTGGTTCGAAAAGGCTAGAAAATCTAGAGGGATATTCTTCCTCGATTTTGTTTTTTGTTGAAAATTGGAGTGAAGAAGGAGAGAGAGTTCCTTCGTCACATTTGTGATTGTCTACCCATTGTTTGCATTCCCGGACCGAAATTGGCAGGTTTCGTTCCTCGACCTCATGATATTCGTAGCCCGAAAGTGAAGTCCAAAATTTGATTTTTGTGAATTTTTTGTTACAGAAATATGCCTTCACTGGTACGGGAAATGAGTTCCGAACCAACAAAGTGACCGTGACATTCCTACCCTTCTCTGGCCAGGGGATTGAGGAACATGCATTGGGAATAGTCCAATAAGTGGACAAGTGCCCGCATTGCAATACATTACCTTGTAGGTTCAGCCCAGAAGCTAAACCAACGAATGTGAGGAGGCAGACGAGCAGGGCCGCGCTGTACAATCCTCCTTTTGCAAACCGCGCAACCTTCTCGTGAGTGAGAGGTTTTTCTTCGCTCATCCTGCGCATTGTTTTGCTGAGGTTGTCCAACAGTTCTGGCTTTTTCACAGATTGCGCTACGTTGTTGGAGAACTCAAACGGTTGTTGGTCGCACGGCTCAAAAATGACGGTTAGATCAGTTTTTAGGCCGGGCAGTAGGACTTCTCTCGGTGCAATCTCAGACATTGGGTCTCTAAGGCTGATCACCGTTGTCTTCCAGTTGATTTTAGCGACCCACTCTATCATTTCTTCGAACAGTTTTCCAACAGACTTCGTAGATGTAGTCTTGAAGTCTTTGTAATTGGTGAGTGGTTGGGGAAGCTCCTGGGGCACCGTCTTTTTTGCCATAAAGTAAGCAACCAAGCACGCGATAGAATGCGTGTTGAAGCCGCCTTCTTTGCTCGCAATCCACTGATTCCGCTTGCACAACTGAATAAAGTAGAAAGCAAGCACCCGGAATTTCGGGTTGGCGCGTCCGAGTTCTTTGAAGAGGACTGTTGTTAATACACCGGTTTCGTTGTTGGCCGTGATGTCTACCGTTCCGGAGTACATATGCGGAACATACGCGGTGAGTGTAATGACGGGCACCCTTGCTTTAAGAGCGAAGTCGTGGCCGCCCTGGAACCCAAACTTTTTGCCGTCTCTTTCTTCCTTATAGTAGCGAAGCTGGTGATAGATTCTCCCTAGAATGGAGATGCAGAAATTGCGCTCGTTCACGTTGCCTCGAAACTTCTTGATTTGGACGGAAGTATCCAAATCAGCGCCGGCTGATCCAAGCATGTTCGCAGAACTTCCGGTGATGACAACGTATGCCGTGGGTTCAATCTTCCTGACGAGCTCGTTGAACCACTTGACAAACTGCAGCTTCTTATTGAATTGTTGTTCCGTCTGCACATTGTTGTTGTAGAACCGTTGCATTTCGCTCGCAAAATCTGAAGATACAGATAAAGTTGTATCTAAAGCATTAGTCACACGTTCTATTCGCCCGAAAATCGACTTACTTGAAGATGAAGACTTCTTCACTGGATTTTGATCATCCAGAGGAAGAATTGGCGGTGGCCGTGGTGACTGCGGTCCGAAGATGGATCTTCGAGGCTTTTCGGGTCCGGTAGAGACCGAAGAGGATGGCTGGGGCGACGGCGATCGGTCCATGGGCACTGTGTACCCATAAAAGTCTTCTTCCAAGTCTTCCAGTCCTTCTGGGAATCCGCCACGCTGATTTCCTCTTTTAGCCTGGCCAGCACGCTTCACTGCTTCTTCATACGGTTCGATGCGATCCATTCTTGAGTTGGATGCACGCCACCTATCTGGATGGTATGTGTCTTCTTGCTCGCGACTCGGAAAGAAGTCGCGTCTCGGCTGAGGCCGTTGTTGGTAAGGTTGTCTCGCTGGTGGCTTTTGACGTTGCTGTTGGTCAGTCCCGGATGAACCTCTCTCCTTTCTGATCGTCATTACCACGTTTGCAAGTTCTTCTTCAATCTCCTGCACGCTTCCTCTCTTCTGGGTTCGTGTCTGTTCCGTCGGACATTTATGATCAGTCCCTCGCTCTTTTCTGATGTTCATCACAACATTGGCTAGATCTTCTTCAACTTCCTGGAACCTTGGCTTTTTCGTCGTTGTTGATGCCTGATCCATTGATCTTTTAGTTGTTTCCCTCTGCTTCATCTGACCAGAGAAGTCTGGCCAAAAGCCCTTTATCTGTTGAAGTAGTTTTTGGAACATCTCCGATCCTCCGGGAGAAGAGGACTCGAAGTCGGTGGGCAAATGACGATGTCGTTCATAGTTCAGTTGAGTTGAACTGATGAAGACTTCAGTGTCGTCAGAAAGGTGTCCAAGTGGCCAGAGAATCAGTAGCGATTTGCCGAAGTGACGAAAGCGAGTCAGCACCTGTTCCAGCCCAAATCGGATTGTTGTCAAGTCCTTTCCCGTAGGCTGATCTAGTCGAATGAAGTCGGCTAGCACCGTCACTATAATTCGCTTGCACTCCCCTGTAAAGAAGAACTGCGACAGAATGGAAGCCATTGTCTTCATAGATGTTTCAATCGTGAAGCAGTTTTCAAGGCCTTTCCAGGGATTTGAGCTCCTTGGATCAGCGATGATGGCAACCGCAGCCGAAAAGCGTCTAGTCCCAGGCATCACACCGAGAAGTTTCCAGCGTTGTTGGTCCAGACGATAGATGAAATCTTGATGCATCACTTGAAGCTCTTCCACTGCTTCCTTTGTCACGCCTAGACGTGCAATTTGCTGACGGCAGTATGTGTTGTTTTCGTCGTTCAGCTCTATCTTCAAGTGACATGCCAGAGGGACGTTTTTAATCTCAGGAACGGCCAACGCGATAAGTTCGTTGGACGCTTAATCGCAAAGTTCCATCCATAGTTGAATGGCGGCGTCGAAATCGTTGTCTTTTAATTTCGGCATTTTCTGATTTTGCCCTCCAGGATGATATTTTGGCCAGTCCTCGATTAAAAATGAGAGCTCCGAGATGACGCGGTCAGAATTGACGAAAATCTTCTTGATTGCGTTGTTCACTAGCTCGAAAAGCTTGAAGTGCTTTAAACGGGCTGCTGTAGTTGCCGCATGCATGATTCGGAAGAGAACCATGAAGTGCAGAAGCATAGGGTTGACAATTTGAGCGTTGAGCTCCGTCCGCAATTTGAAGTCGCGGTCGGGACCGTGCTGGAATCGGAGTTGGATGAGATCGGCTGCTTTAAGAGGACGGTCACTGTTGTTGTCCCATCGCCAGTTCGGGAGACGATCCTCTAGAAGCAACTCGGCCGGTTCATCACTCACCAGCTCACCCTCGTCGTCGTAGTCCAGTGATCCGGTGGGAGATATGGATTCCATGTGGCCTATAATTTCAAAGGTTGAAAAATCTAATGAGAAGCTTTGCCCCTTGGCAAAATTTATTGAAATTGTGTTTTTGATAGTTTCATAATTTATTAATGAGTACAGCGATTTATTTGAAGAAATAGTTGATAAGGCCTCTACTTCTTCATTTTCCCATGAATCTCTTTCTATTTCATCATCTGGTATCTCTAATGGAAAAAGCTGATTAAGTGCTCTTTTCAACTCCCCATTTTCCGTTTTAACTTTCGCGCTTCTTATCTCGCCGTCTGAGCCGGCGAATAATTCGACTATTCGACCCATTTTCCACTGATGAATGGGAAGCATATCGTGTTCAATTAACACGATCTCTCCCATTTTCGGAATTTGTTTTGAATAATGTTTACCCTGGGCCTTGGATTTACGTTCCCTGAGTGACAATAAATACAAGTCTCGCCAAATGTTGCAAAATTTTTCGACATTTGATCGAGATTTTTTCACTTTAAGAATGAGTAAATCTCGGGATTCACCGTTTTCAACAAAGTCAGGATCTAAATTTTTATCAGAATCATATTCAATCTCTGGTACAGCGGAAGTACTGTCCCAGGGAAGGAGAAGATTAATCGGAGAAATAACACAGTTCAAATCGGTCTCGGATTGGTAAGTTAAGGGACGTTCGTTAACAATTCGAGCAATCTCCGCTAATAAAGTGCGGAGATCATCGAAGGAAAGCCGTGTTTTCCATAAGGTTCGGCGAAGAGCATCTTTGACAACCTTAATAAGTCGTTCGTATGCCCCTCCCCTCCAGCTGGCTTTTTCTGTAACAAAAACCCAGTGAATACCGGCAGTGGTACTCCACTCTTGTACTCTTTGGTGCCGGAGGACGCCTGCCCATCTGTTATCCCAGTTTTGATCATTCTCTCTAGGCACTCGTTTTGTCCATAATTTTTTAATTGCCTTTTCAGCGGCAATAAATTGGCCACCGTTGTCGCTTAACATGGTTTTCGGCGCACTCCATCGAGCGCAGAATCGCCTAAAGCTGTTAAGGAAAGTTTCAGCTGTACAGTCTGTAACTAAGTCCAGAATGACAGCACGTGACGCCAGACAAACGTATATTACTCCCCAAGTTTTGATGAGTTCATTATTTAAACGCACATTAAAAGGCCCAAAATAATCAACTCCAGTTGCTTCGAATGGTCGATTCAATTGAACCCGAAAATCCGGGAGTGGAGGTTCGGGGGGAAGTGCGTATGGCTTCGAATCAGCAATTAAACATCGGAAGCAGCAAGTGTCCCGATGTCTTTTAAGAATATTTCGAGCAGTTACCCGAAACTTTGGAATCCAAAATTGGTTTCTAATGATTTTCATTAGAGTGTCCATACCCTTAGGATGTTTTGCTTGTTGGTGAACGGTTTGGATCAAAAGCCGAGTAAGTTCAGCCTTGCTCGGTAGATAAATTGGGTTTTTTGCCAGTTCAGTGACAAAACTCTTTTCGATTCTGCCTTTTGACCTTAAAATTTTACCTTCTTCGTATAAACGGAGATCCTTTACCGCATTTTCAGTTGGGGGAAACTGTAGCTGGGCTTCACGGATTAAGACCGCAAATGCCTTATGAAGTTCATTGGCTTTTAGTGGACCACCCGCCAAAACAATTTGTTTAAATTCAGCATAGGAAATGTCTGTTTGAAGTTCAGATTTTTCTTTGCAAAATCGTATGATAATGGCAACAATTTTCTTAGCTAAATGTAAATTTCCAAACCCAAGTCGGTGTAAGTCCACTAGAGTTTCAAAATTTTGACTATGTGTTTGATTGGAAAAACTAATTTCCGATTTCAGCTCGGAAATTTTAGGCTTGTCTGTTTCCGGGTTATAAGTTATATCCGGGGTGGGCCAGTCAGAAACTGGTTGGGCAAGCCAGTCTGGGCCATTTAACCATAATTCATTATTTTCTAAGGCCTCTGGAGTGCTTCCGCGCGACGCGATGTCTGCCGGGTTTTGAGTTCCAGCAACATGGCTTACATAAAAATCCCGAAGTTTATTGACTCGATTATGTACAAAACGTTCAAGCTTTTTGCTTGTTTTAAGCCAAGCGACAACATCCCTACTGTCTGACCATAAGTGAACGTGCATTGGTGTGAGACCAATGTGTTTGAGAATAAATTTGGTTAGGCGCCCAGCAAGATGAAGAGCTTGTAGTTCCATTTTTGGAATTGTGTCACTATTTTTTGGCAATTTTTTAGGTTTGATTCGGCTTTTGGCCATAATCAAACACGATTGACGCCGAATTTCTCCTGGAAATTTAGCTTCCAGGAGAAGGTATGCCGCAACACCTAATGCGCGGCCGCTAGCATCGGCAAACACATGAAGGTGATGTTGGGTGGAGTCCGCTCCCTGAATTTGAAACAAGTTGCGATGTAAATGGAAGGTGAAGCCATCCCATTCGCGCATCAATTTTGACCAGTGAATCTGATCTTCTTGAGCGAGATCCTGATCCCAAGTAAGTCCTTGTTCCCATAAATTGGCCATAAATAATTTGACGGGAAGAATTACCGGGCATATTATGCCCAGTGGGTCAAACGGTGAGGCTTGAATGGACAAAACATTTGTTACTTTCTCTTTACAAAATTGAGGAAGTTTAATGAAAAGGGTGTCATTATTCAGATCCCAGTTAAGCCCGAGAACTTTAACAATTTCTTTCTTCTCCATTTTCTCTTCTGGTAGTTCTGTCAAATTTCGAATATTTGATGAGATTTCCCGGAAATTCATTCCGGCTTCATCAAATATTTTTATCACATCGAGGATGATTTTTTGAGCATCATCATCGTTCTTAATTTCTATTAATCCATTGTCCACATACAAATTCTGTTCAAGACATTTAGCTGTCTTTTCTAGATCCGTTCCTTCGTATTTTGTTAAATGAGCTTTTAAGGTCGCATTTAACAAAAACGGACTACAATTTAGGCCGAATGGGACTCGCGTGAAGCGGAAAACATTCGGTTGTTCGTCCAGATCGGGATTGAACGGATCAGATGTCCAGAAAAATCGAGTTGCATCTCGATCCTCTTCCTTTATGCTGATTTTTAAAAATGCCTTCTCAATGTCCCCAACAACCGCATTTTCCATCAGCCGGAAACGGAGGAGGATGCCAGTTAAATCATTAAGGATTAATGGCCCCTTATCTAAGCATTCATTGAGGCTGAGTGAATTTTTGCCTCGAATTTTTGCTGATCCATCATAAACAACGCGCACTTTGGTTGTGGCCTTTTCCTCCCTTATTACGGCTTGGTGGGGTAGGTAGTGACAGACTCCTTCCCACTCATTAGGATTTAAAACTTGTTCAATTGTGTGAGAGTCGAGCTGTTCCATTATTGTCTGATGGTACGTTAAGAGTACCTCAGGCTTTTTCCTCAAATTTTTAAGTGTTGAACGATACCTACCCATGGCAAGACCAAAATTGGAGGGGAGTTCCGATTTTTTGTCATTCCATATTAGACCCGTCTCATAACACCCATTTTTGAACACGAGATTTTGCATAAAATCAGACATAACTTTTTCATCATCTGGCTTGGCCTCAGCATCATCCAGTCCCGCGTTATCCAAACTGAAGTGTTTGGATACCATTTGGTCCAATTTTCTATCTCTTTTATTTTCTACGGATAAAGGGAGATCATCCGGCACAATATTGACTGCGCAAAGCCTGGTAATTGCTGAAACTACCCGGTCGGGAAGATTGATTCTAATCCGACCCTTGCCTCCTAGCATATAACCCATAGAGGAAGAGTATAGTGTGAAGCCACTATTCAAATCCTTGGATCGGCTTACCTGATTCTTGGTGTAATCAGGAATGCCGAGAAGAATGTCCGGAAGCTGTAAATTGGTAGGCAAAGAAATGCTTTCATTCGAGAGCTCCTCCATTCTGATGTCGCTTAAGTCGACAACAGTCATGGAGTTTACGATGTGTTCTCGAAGGTGAGCTTCGGTTAAATAAATATTCCCATCAGCTTGCTCAATCCCGAATTGAGTAACCGGAATGCAAGCTGATGTTGGACTTTTATCTCCCAAACGATAAATGTCCAAGTATTCCTGACGAATTATTGGTAATTGCAATTTTTTCACCAAGTTTTCTGAGATGAATGAGCATCCAGAACCTTGGTCCCAAAAAATTGTAATTTTTTCTCGTAAATTAGGATTTTTCAAATTGCTGACCCAATTTTGAGAGCATAAATAAAGTGTCTCAACAGCTTCTACCGTCGCGATCACTGAACGGGGAGAGGACAGTGAATTTGCATGAATTTGTACAGTGGATGCCGAAATTTTTCCTGATTTATTTTCCTTTTTATCCAAAAGCTCTTTGCAGAGGGCTTTAGGATGTTTTTCTTACAATTTGTACAAATTTTTGGCTGGTTACATTCGTTGGAAAAATGTCCTTTGCGTAAGCATCGAGTACAGAGTTTTAAGTCTCTGACTCGATTGAGTCTGTCTGTAAACGACTTATACTTAGTACAGTCGGCACTCCAATGTGTGCCGTCGCAAAACACACACGGTAAATTAGGCAATCTGGGAGAAGTAGTGCGACGAGCAGGGCTAGGCGACTTTGATGATTTAGAATTTTTTGATGATGAGCGGGATCGGGAGGTTGGAGGAGACCTGGAAGGGGATCTCGACTGCCCGGGGGACTTGGTAGACGAACGAGATCGGGAGGAATCCGAAAATCGAACATTTTTGGATTTCTGATCTTTTCGGGATTTGTGAGAATCTCGAAAAGATGCTTTAGATGATGTAGGATTGGCAAAAGTAAGAGTTGGGATACTTTCTTCAACTCTTTCCTTGCTACTCTTGCGTGGGCTTTTCTTTTCCCGATTTTTCTGCCCGGGGCGCGGATGATTGATGCTATATGTTTTGCGCAATGCATCTTGCGCAAGAACATATTCTCGAAGTTTGGTTCGGAATTTCGCCGTATCCCATCGATCATCGTCCTCTCGGCACTTTTTTAACTCTGTCATTGTGCCGAAATCTAACTTGCTTTCTAACCCCATGTATACCACGGGATGGTTTAAGTCCGTCCCCAAATTCTCTATTTGCCTACAAAGCACTTCCAAATTTAGTTGGAGGCGTTTTGTATCCGAAAATGATCGGCAAGAAGGAAGCGAATTAAATTTGAGCATTAATTCGTTTCTGATCTGTTCATCATTTTCGTATTTTTCCGATAACAACTTTAGGGCTTTTTGGTAATTATC
>JAEHOL010000101.1:0-10961 GCA_016432905.1 Hoplolaimus galeatus
TTTCCGGTATGTATGTTCCTTGTGAATAAAACAACAAAACAATGTTTCACAAATATTTGTGATGTTCTGATTTTGATGTTTGATGTTTCCATAATGTTTCGGTTGTGAATAAAACAGCAAAACATGTTTCACAAAAATTTGTGATATTTCAGATGTTGATTTCAAACCGTCTGAAAAACTTAAAAGACATAGGTATGCCTATAAACCCTGGATCAAATTTATGTCCGGCCGTAGGCTGGATTCTGTACTTTTGCTCCATGATTTGATGATATGATGGACTAGAATATACTTTCAGACTTTAAACCTTCGAAATTTTTAGATTAAATCTGATCTAACAGGTAGTTTAAGTTTTTAATTCTTACTGCAGACTAGACGCTGAGCACGCTTTTTGAATTTTAGATAAAAAAATTTTCCTGTAAATAATCCAAACTTTGTTGCCCAATTAAAATTTTTTAATATAGGAAGTTTTTCAATTACTAATAAAACTTTAAAACATAGAAGGCGTTTCTACGCGTGCTTTTGATCCAAAGGATCCTCATAGTTATCGCAACTCTCTTGGCGAGCTTTTGTGCTTCGAATGTCATCGTTATGGGCATATTGGGAAATGGTGTCCATCAAAACAGGCTGCTGAAAGATCTAGACATGTGCAGTCTCGTTCAAGTTTTGGTCAAGAGGAAGTAGAAGATGGTGAGCTTGAGCCATTTCCGAAGCGTCCGAGATCGACGCAATAAGACTCAGTAAATTTATAATTTATTTGATGGCCATTTTTTGAATGATTGATTTGCATGCGTTAATTGCTTTATATGTTTTGAATTTGTTTGCTTTATATTATGGGTTTGTATAAAAAATGAAGATGAAATTTTTGTGTTGTTATTATACTGTAATTTATTGTTAATATGAGAAGATCTTCGTTATTGTGTATTTTTGTTTTGCTTTTTATTTTTATTAAAATTTTTTAATTTTAATAAAACTTTGTTTTTTATTTGCTGTTTGTGGTGGTTGTTGCATTATGAGCTCTGTTGAGGATTTGCAAGAAATGCGAGATGTTTTGGTTGATGCTGATCGTGAGTTGCGGCAGCCGGGAGTTCGCTTTTCTATGTTAGAATTTATTATTAAAGATGGGATTTTATTTTACTGGATGTGTTGATTTTATTTTGAGTATATTTTTTATTTGTTTTCAGTTCTCTTCCGACGGAAACTTTGACGGAAGTTTTGAGTTTTGCAACACGTTCTGATCTGGCTGCTGGAATTAGCTTGTCGACTTATCGTTTTTCAGCTATTGCGCATAGACTTTTGCATGAAACTGGTGATCGCAAGGTTCGAGTGCTACTGAAAATGTGTTCAATGCGTTATCCAGGATGTTGTTCTCGAATAGTTACTGTTCATGCGCCATATGAGGTTTTTTTGTTATTTAAATATTGGCGTAGTTAGTCAAATTTTTATGATTTGTCTATAATTTTTTTAGAAGAGGAATAAAACTGTATAGAAATGTTGAATTATTTTGAAATTTTGTGCGCGAAAAATGAAGTTATTTTGAGAAAATAGGTTACAATTTGTTGGTGACTTTGAGTGAATTGAGGTTTAAAAGTAATTGGTTTTGGATTTGATTTTGTTAGTGTTTTAAATTTAAATATCTTGTGGCTGTTTTTATTATTTGTTTATTATGCTATCTCGTTTTTTGTATATTTGTTACTGTATTTATTATGTTTATATAATGTTATTATTTGTTTTAAGTATTGTTGGGGCTTTCGTGAAGCAGAATGTGAATTGCCGAGTGTTTTGCCGCCACAAAATGTTCGTTCAATTCAGTTATTTATTTGGTGGTGTACTACGGAAAAACAATCTGAACAATTGAAATCTGGATTACTCTTTTTCCCTGAGTATATATGGAAGGTATTTTAAGCATTTGTGTTAATTTGATGTTGGTTACACAATTTTTTTTGTTTAGTTTCTTTGTTTGGCAAAACCTTTGTTTGCAAATTGTGAGCTTATCATTGGACGTTATGTGAATAATACACAGCTTTTGATTGCAAATTGGAACTGCGAATTTGGTGCTAGATTTTTGGATTTGTTTTCTGATTTTCGTGTTGAATTGCATATTAGAAGTTGTGATCTTGTTAGCAATATATCTGGGTATGTTTTTGTTAGCATATATATTTAAAGTGTTTTTGTATATGTGGGATGTGTAGGGAATAAGTGTTAGAAAGTTGTTTAGAAGTTGGGAATGTTTTTGCTTCTAGCATATTATTTTTTTAATAGCATATTTTGAGATTGTTTATTTTTTTGGAGGTTTATTGGAAAGCTTGCTATGATGCGGAATTGTAGAGAACTTGTTATTGGTGCACCTGACTTTGCTTGCAAAGTGAGCTCATATGCGAATGAACTTTTTGCTTGGCTTCACCACAATTGTTGTGATGCAGTGAATTCACGATTTCTGCAGATTTATGGCCACTATGTTGAAGATAGCCCAGAATGTTTTAAGTTTGGTTTGTTGAACAATATTATTCAGGTAATTTTAATGTCTATTGTTGGAAATATTTTTATTCTGTTGGTTTTGTTGTTTGTTTAAAACTAATATTTTTGATTTTAAAATTTTAGGCATTCCGTGTGGCGACACGTGTACATGTTTTTCGTATTATATATGGTTGGTTGATGTTTGCTGACAATGTGTTTGTTCCATTTCGCCTTGAGAATGAACAAACGGGCGAGGTGCTATCGCTGAAAATCAATAATTTGCGTTTGGGGAGAGGCATGATCACAGTGACAAGAACATTGGGCGGACACTCTTTAAGCTATTTACGGAATAATGAATCGGAGCCATGGCCGAGTCAAGTTGATTTCAGATGTTGAAGAGAAGCGCGTTCATGCAAATATGCTTTATATTTTATGCAATTATTTTTTTATGAATATCAGTATGCTGTATATTTATTATTTGCTTTGTTTCTATATGTTTAAGCATTAACGTTCTTTTTTCGACTTGTGTATTATGTAAGATTTTAACTTTTTAAACGTTATTAGTATTATATTTTAAAAATTTCATGTTGATTGATAAAATGTATTGCTTGTGTGCATATATTTTGTTGTTTTTGGTGAGGTTGCAATCAAGGATTGTTTGTATCCAATTTAAATGTGTCCTCACAATAGTGAATGGATGACAGTGGCCGGTTGTTTACTAATAATAATACTGTATGACTTTTGCAGTATTTTTGAATTTTGTGCTGATTAGAGATATTATGCCAGAATGTATATGAGTTGGTTTTTTTAATAGTTAGAAGTTGGTTTAGTGATTATTAGAGATCGGACTGGACCTGGATTCTGGTCTATACTTTTCTGGACTTTTTGGTCCAGGTTCAGGCATTTTTGGGAAGTCCAGAAAATTCTGGATCATCTGGATTTTCTGGACTTTTGTTCCAGAAAATTCAGGTTCAGGCACGAGCTAAGTCTAGGTTCAGAGTCCAAGTTCAGGTGTTTTAAACCTGGATTTTTCTGGATCAAAACTGTTCTTAAGTATTGGATTTGTTTTTTGTTTCGGAAATTTTTAGCAGTTTCACGAAAATTTCTCAAAATTTGAATGAATTTTCTTAAGAATTGTTTTAATTTTAAAATGAAATGTGAAATTTATTGACTAAAAATGCTGATTTTTTCAGCATCTTTTGGACTTTGCACCCATTAATTCTTAGCATCTAGCAAAGGATGTTTGTCAACAGGTTTTCGAATGCATTTTTTCCGCCGGATTCCATAAATCCGAAGATTATAAGATTTCAAAAATTCTCAAACTTACATTTTTCCGTTCTTCCTATGTACTTTACTGGAAGATCATAAAATGGTAACATGTTGTTTAAAGTCAAAAACTTTTTGGTAAGTTGTGTTTTGTGTAAACATAAACAGTCAAATCCAAAAATGTAAAAAATCATAAACAAAGAGACCACAATTTAAAAAAAAATACAAAAAAAAACAAAAAAGAAGTCCAGGTTCAGGTCCAGACCCTCGGATAGACCTGGATTTTCTGGACTTCTGGATTTTTTGGACTTTTAGTCCAGAAAATTCAGGTTCAGACTTGAGTCAAGTTCAGGTTCAGAGTCCAGGTTCAGGATTTTTCAAAATTTTGGTCTCTAATGATTATATTTCAGGAGAGATTCATTTTAATGTATTTTACTGATATATGTTTTTTTTAATATTTTAATTAATTGTAATTAATATATTATTATTGGGTATTTTAGTTGCTTTTAGTTTAGCTTGCTTGGTTGCTGTGTTTTAAGTTGAGTTTGCGTTTATTTATGTTATGGACAAAAAAAATGTACAGAATTTGTCTGCAGAGTCAATTAAGTCTGGGAGTTCATTGGCTGGACAGTTTGATGATTGTTGGACGCCGGAAATAAATCGCTCACCGCTATTGGAATCTCAGCAACAAGGTGTGCAATTTAATAATGTTTCTATTAATAGAAATAAGGTAAAAAATTTGTATACTGGCTTTTTATATTTGTTTGTTTATTACACGAAAAATTGAATGTTTTGGGTGTTTTAGATTTTAGTAAATATTTTTTGTGTTTTAAGAATGGTAGTTTTATTAAAAGACAGAAGATGTTAATCGAGAGTAGTAATAATAAAGAGTTGATATTGACATAGTTACTTTTTGTAGTGTAAAATAGAAATATAGGGTCGATTGTTGGTTTGTTTTCGTTGTAGTGGTTTAATTTATAAATTTTGTATTGTATTTATTTTAGAATGTCGTGTGCAAATTCTTGAGGCGAATTTGTGTGAATGTACGACGACTGTTGAAAATTTAAAACGAGAGCTTGAGCATGTCCGTGGTGAATTTACACGTGTGCAGCATTTGCAGGAGCAGTTATTGGCACAACAGAATACGGAGTTATTAGAATCTGAAACGGATGAACAAATTGAGGAGTTGCAGCAAAAAATGCGTGCAGTAAGGATTTATTGATTAAGAATTGTTTTTGGCTGAGGATGTTTTTTAAGTTTTTTGGATTTTGGTTTTTATATATAGTTGTTTGATGTTTGTGAAACGAGTACTTTTATGTAAAGTTTATTTTTTAATTAAAATTTTTTGAAATTAAATTTGATTTTAATTTTTTAAAATTTATTTTTTAAAAGTACATTGGTTATTTTATAGTTGTTTGTTGAAAAGCAACGTGCAGATGAAGAAAAGGAAGAGCAATTGAGGCAAATGAGGTTTCATCAGATGGAAGTGCGGAAATTGGAAAAGAACATGTCAAAATTAGTTACTGATGTATGTTAATAGTGTTGTTTTGTATAATTTTAATTAATTTAATAGTGTATTGTTGGTTTATTTTAGTTGAAGATTGAAGAAAATCTTAGAAGAGACGCAGATGCTAAGTATGCTAAATATTCGCGACAAATTCGAGAAAAGGATGTTGCATGCTCTGAGCTTGATGCGGAATTGGTTAGGGCAAATGCAGAGATAAAGCAATTGGAGGCTTTGCGTGATAGGCAGTTAGAAGAAGTTGTGGCAATCAGGCAGCAATATGCTCAGCTTGAAGAAAAGGTAATTTTTTTTGTTAATTTTTAAAAATGAATTGTAATTTTGATGTATTTGAAACTTTTTTTTTGTGATTGGTAATGAGTTATGCTTAAGTAGTTAGAAATAAATTTAAAAGTTTTGATTAATTTAATGATTGAGTAATTTTTTAGTTCAAACTTGCACAATATTATAAAGGCAAAGCAAAGATTCAGTTGGATAAGTATTTGGATGAACTTCGTATGAATATTGTTGCATGTTCTGAGCTTGCTGCGAAATTGGTCGAAGCTAATGAAAGGATTAAACAGCTGGAGCCATTGCATGATAAGCATTTAGAGGAAATTAAGATGCTTACGTTTAAATGTGATCAACTTAAAGATCAAGTAAATTTAATAGATTTGCGAATGAGTTGGAAGGGAATTTATGCGTAGAATATGTATTGAAATTTGGTTTAGTATTTTTTATTATATTTATAGTTGTTCTAATAGTTCGTTTTAAGTTAGTAATAAAATGTTTTCGTTTATTAATTTGTTTATTTATTTATTGTTTTTAGTGTGATCAGGTGGCGATTAGTGTTGATGCCATAATGGAACAGCAAGCAAATTCAGAAGGTGATTTTAAATAATAAAAAATTGTTCGAGAAAGTTTTAGTTATTCATGACGCATTAAAATCTACTTTGGAAGCTAATTTGTGTTCATCGAATAGTGGTTATTTGAAGTTTTTTTAGAATTTGTTATAGTTTTATAATTTTGGTTATGACAGGTTCAAATATGGTGATTAGTAATTCTGTGTCGTTGCAAACAGTTGCCGAAGTAACAGATGCGCAATTGAATTTACCAGATGCTGGTGAAGGTAGTTCTTAATCATTAATCACTTTTAGTTTATTTAGTTTTAATTGATTGTGGAATTTTGGAAATTTAGTTTGTTCGGTTGATAATTTTGGACGTCTGCAAGAAGATGGTGTGCTTAAAATTGTACATTTGCCTTTAACAAACAGTGATGAGAATAATGTTACAGAAGGTTTGAAAGGTGTTTGTTTGGTTTGTTTAGTCTTAAGAATGGATAAAGTAATTTTAGGTTCGGCAAATTTATTATCTCTGGCTGATAGTTCTGAACAATTGCAAATTAATGCTGTGTCATCAGGTGTGCAAATGGAGGAAACAGGTAATAGTGGAATTAATGTTCGGGCTTTTGTGAAAAATAGTTAGTTAGTTTATTCCGTTTTGAATTATTAGCGTAATGTTTAAGGAGTTGTTCATAAGTATGGAAATCATCATAATTATGCGCATCAAATGTTATCTGGTGTTGTTGGTCCAACTATTTGTTTTACGGGCGTTCCAACTTCAATTTTGAATGGTCCTTTTGGGGATGCTGTTAAGCGATTTATTAGTTGGATTGTCCAAATTATGCGTGATGATGTTGCTGTATCTACTGCAAATAGTGATGCAAATCGTTTGCATTCAACCAGTTAGTTTTTCAGCTATTGCGCATAGACTTTTGCATGAAACTGGTGATCGCAAGGTTCGAGTGCTACTGAAAATGTGTTCAATGCGTTATCCAGGATGTTGTTCTCGAATAGTTACTGTTCATGCGCCATATGAGGTTTTTTTGTTATTTAAATATTGGCGTAGTTAGTCAAATTTTTATGATTTGTCTATAATTTTTTTAGAAGAGGAATAAAACTGTATAGAAATGTTGAATTATTTTGAAATTTTGTGCGCGAAAAATGAAGTTATTTTGAGAAAATAGGTTACAATTTGTTGGTGACTTTGAGTGAATTGAGGTTTAAAAGTAATTGGTTTTGGATTTGATTTTGTTAGTGTTTTAAATTTAAATATCTTGTGGCTGTTTTTATTATTTGTTTATTATGCTATCTCGTTTTTTGTATATTTGTTACTGTATTTATTATGTTTATATAATGTTATTATTTGTTTTAAGTATTGTTGGGGCTTTCGTGAAGCAGAATGTGAATTGCCGAGTGTTTTGCCGCCACAAAATGTTCGTTCAATTCAGTTATTTATTTGGTGGTGTACTACGGAAAAACAATCTGAACAATTGAAATCTGGATTACTCTTTTTCCCTGAGTATATATGGAAGGTATTTTAAGCATTTGTGTTAATTTGATGTTGGTTACACAATTTTTTTTGTTTAGTTTCTTTGTTTGGCAAAACCTTTGTTTGCAAATTGTGAGCTTATCATTGGACGTTATGTGAATAATACACAGCTTTTGATTGCAAATTGGAACTGCGAATTTGGTGCTAGATTTTTGGATTTGTTTTCTGATTTTCGTGTTGAATTGCATATTAGAAGTTGTGATCTTGTTAGCAATATATCTGGGTATGTTTTTGTTAGCATATATATTTAAAGTGTTTTTGTATATGTGGGATGTGTAGGGAATAAGTGTTAGAAAGTTGTTTAGAAGTTGGGAATGTTTTTGCTTCTAGCATATTATTTTTTTAATAGCATATTTTGAGATTGTTTATTTTTTTGGAGGTTTATTGGAAAGCTTGCTATGATGCGGAATTGTAGAGAACTTGTTATTGGTGCACCTGACTTTGCTTGCAAAGTGAGCTCATATGCGAATGAACTTTTTGCTTGGCTTCACCACAATTGTTGTGATGCAGTGAATTCACGATTTCTGCAGATTTATGGCCACTATGTTGAAGATAGCCCAGAATGTTTTAAGTTTGGTTTGTTGAACAATATTATTCAGGTAATTTTAATGTCTATTGTTGGAAATATTTTTATTCTGTTGGTTTTGTTGTTTGTTTAAAACTAATATTTTTGATTTTAAAATTTTAGGCATTCCGTGTGGCGACACGTGTACATGTTTTTCGTATTATATATGGTTGGTTGATGTTTGCTGACAATGTGTTTGTTCCATTTCGCCTTGAGAATGAACAAACGGGCGAGGTGCTATCGCTGAAAATCAATAATTTGCGTTTGGGGAGAGGCATGATCACAGTGACAAGAACATTGGGCGGACACTCTTTAAGCTATTTACGGAATAATGAATCGGAGCCATGGCCGAGTCAAGTTGATTTCAGATGTTGAAGAGAAGCGCGTTCATGCAAATATGCTTTATATTTTATGCAATTATTTTTTTATGAATATCAGTATGCTGTATATTTATTATTTGCTTTGTTTCTATATGTTTAAGCATTAACGTTCTTTTTTCGACTTGTGTATTATGTAAGATTTTAACTTTTTAAACGTTATTAGTATTATATTTTAAAAATTTCATGTTGATTGATAAAATGTATTGCTTGTGTGCATATATTTTGTTGTTTTTGGTGAGGTTGCAATCAAGGATTGTTTGTATCCAATTTAAATGTGTCCTCACAATAGTGAATGGATGACAGTGGCCGGTTGTTTACTAATAATAATACTGTATGACTTTTGCAGTATTTTTGAATTTTGTGCTGATTAGAGATATTATGCCAGAATGTATATGAGTTGGTTTTTTTAATAGTTAGAAGTTGGTTTAGTGATTATTAGAGATCGGACTGGACCTGGATTCTGGTCTATACTTTTCTGGACTTTTTGGTCCAGGTTCAGGCATTTTTGGGAAGTCCAGAAAATTCTGGATCATCTGGATTTTCTGGACTTTTGTTCCAGAAAATTCAGGTTCAGGCACGAGCTAAGTCTAGGTTCAGAGTCCAAGTTCAGGTGTTTTAAACCTGGATTTTTCTGGATCAAAACTGTTCTTAAGTATTGGATTTGTTTTTTGTTTCGGAAATTTTTAGCAGTTTTACGAAAATTTCTCAAAATTTGAACTTGATATTCAAAATTTTTTGGCTAAAATCCTAATAGAAAAAATTTTACAGAAATCGAAACATAAAAATTCGTTGGATCGTCTGTCAAGCGTTAATTTATTCGATGAGTTGTCCTTTCGTTGGGTTGTCTATTTGGTAAATTGCCTCCTATTCGCTGGATCGTCAATTTATTCGACAGTCGTTGATTGGTTGATTGTGTCAGGACAATAGATAGCTCAAGGCAAAATATACAATATTTGGCAAAGAAAGTTACACCGGTAAATCGATTTTTCTAATGTTTTTAGCTATTTAAAAAGTTTTCCATTATTTCTTTTTTGCCTATCGGATGACCCCTTTTCAGGGCACAGCCCCCTTTTTCGTTCTGCGTTCGTTTGGACAGTGTACTCAATTTCGCGGAAAAATGTTTTGCATGCATGCCTTTGACCAATTGTGTTGGTGAGATGGGAAAATCTCGCCTCTACCTTAAATTGGCCATTGTCAGGCGCCCATCCAAAGTTCAAGGAGAAATAGTTAAAAGAGAAAATATACTTTAAGGTGCAATTGCTGCTGGGGCTTTTTACGGTCATGGGAGACAATATAACTACTGTAACCTATCTTGCCATCATATGATCCGATGAGTGGATATGGAGGGCGAGGTATTCTGGAAGCGATTGATGGAAAGGAAGAACGACAGGGATTCTAATAAGTTTGTCGGAATCATTGCAGGAATGTGACAGGCCGGAAAATCACAACAACATCCGCTGCCGTTGGACTGACCGTTGCAAGAATGGAGATGGTTAAAGATAGTTTTGGTGTTTATGGGTGGAGGTTTTCCTTCCTTAAGTTGTGCTGTTTTCACCCATATCATGCAGTAATCAGTATGTGATACTAATTAGGGATTGGATTTTTAAGCAAAGCAAAAATCACCTAATATGTATACTTACGAAAAAGGATACATTTTGTATAAAAACTTAAAATTGGGCTTTTCGCTATAAATGAAGTAGTATTTTGCATTTTACCCTAAAAATGGACGCAAAGTTGAGGGGGATGATGCTCTTACTGACCTATAAGGCAGAGGCTGGAGAGTGTCTCAAGTGTGTGTCACTCTCCTATCAAAACTTTTTTTTTGAAAAACGTATGATATCAGCTCGAACTCGAAAGATTATATGCAAAAACCAATTTTCGCAAAAAATTTGCGTAATTAAAAAGTTTCGGATTTTCAGTTTCCGGATCAAAATGCTTCCATGATTTTTTTTACCGGTCTAATGATAGATTCTGGCCGCGCCAGTTTTCTGTTCTCACATCAGCTAGCTCTATAATCTCCTAATTCCCATAACTGTAAAAAATAACTTAAATTGTGTTTTTAGCTTTCCAACAAAATTTTTTCGAGTGCATCGCATCAAGTTCCGAGGAGGTTCAGAAATCTTGTATTTCTCGCAATGCACATATATGATAAAGTTCAGCTAGCTAATGATCTAAAATGTTTGAAAATGTTCTAACATGTTCAAAAACATCGTGAAATAATTGTTGACAATGTCAATTTTTCAATAATTTCACTCTCCATCATCAGTCACGCTGCTGCTACTATGGTAATGGTACGTAATGCTCCACTTTTTGCTTCTCCCAGTTCAACGTAATGACCGCATTGCGCCGGCCAAAGTAGTCGTTGATTGGCAAAACGATGTCACGCTATACATAAATCATAGAT
>JAEHOL010000102.1:0-10955 GCA_016432905.1 Hoplolaimus galeatus
ATATTGGACGTGTCTATGGAAGTAAAGATTAAACGGATGAAGAGATTAAATGGTGATTAAACGGGTGCACAAAATCTCACCAGCCAAATTAAGGGCTAAAAATTTAGAATAATTTGGCTCACATTTTTAGCTTTTTTGCCTTGGAGGTTGTTAGGTAGAAAATAAATGGGCCTACATCTATTTGTCGCATAAATTATGTTTGTGATATTTTTTCGTTTTAGAAAATTTATAACGAATTTACGAAAAAATTCATCGGTAATATCCCTCAATTTTTTCTGAGGATATCATCCTATTCACAAGGAGTTTATGTTCATTGATATGTTTTTTGTTAAGATTCCTAAAGTAGTCGAGAACAATGAACCGGCTGGTTCTCATCAGAGTGTGCAGAACACTAAAGCGCTATCTGAACAAAGCAATTGCCAGCCGGTAAGCTCTTCAGGACGGAGCAAAACTTCGTACAATAGGGCTGAACACTTTGAACGGCGTCCTGGAGGAATTGGGAAGCAATTTGGTCCAACAAAGGGCCAGGCGTCACATTACCAAGGCGACAAATTTCCGGCAAATTCCCAGTCCTCTTATCAAACCCATAACCAGTACAACAGACAACGGCCTACCAAACACTCGGATGGTGGTGGAAGTGTCAGACATGGTTCTGCTGAAGTGTCACGGAAATTCAGCTCCTCCGCTGCGCCTAGTAGCTCGTAAGTTTTTTACCAAAAATATCCGGATTTATCGGGGCTTGGTGATATAAACGTATTTCAAAAAGCACCTTATTCTGTCGCTTTGTCAACACAGCGTGTCAACACCTGATAATTTTCTATAGATTTGTTTTGAGGTGTGGTACGCCTTAGGAGGTGGGGGGAGTTAGATGTTTCCTTTTTACTGTTCGTAGGTGAGATGCCAAAAAATGTTTGCTAGGCTTAAGGGAGCGGTGCGCCCCAACCGAAGTGCCTTTACCCCCTTACCACCCATCATTATGGCACTTTCACATATTTATTTGCAGTAGGTCTGCTGTCGGCATGCCACCCCCTGCCACCGCTCATCGCTTCCCTTCATCGGCCGTCCAATTCCAACAGCAGCAGCAGATGTGCCCTCAGCAGCAACCTCCTCCTCCCCTTCCGCCGCAATCATCGTTTCCAAGCAGTTGGCAGAGTTTCCATCAACAGCAAGGAGGCTACCATCATCCCCAGGCGCCACAACGCGTTGACTGGTTTCCGCAGCAGCAAATGCACGAACAACAACGCCACCAGCAACAGCAACATGCGATGATGGCGGGGGGCAACCGTCCCTATCCCATCCAAAATCGCAGTGAAAAGCCCGCTGATCCAAAAGAAGGATCTTCGGAAGAACGCACCGACAACTCTCCATCGATGGGAAGCGGTCTTCAAATTGTTGATGATGAATGAATGAAGGGCTCAAGACGATGATTCTGTCCATAACTCTTTTGTACATACGGGAAGGTAGTGTGACGTGCATTTTTGAAGTTTTAAAGTTTTAATAGTCACGCAATAAATAATTTCCTTAATTGCTTTTTTTGTTATTGCAGCAGTATCATATTGATTTTCCACTCCGCGTTTGCAATTTTATTTTTCCATTCGTTCACTTTTTTTGGCCAAATCCCTAAATTCGCACGCCTTGTCTCTTTTGCCGACTGTTTTTATTGTAAATTGGGTAAATGTTTGAAAGTGCGAGTTCGGGAAGCAGATTTCCCCAGTCTTTAATCCAGTTAACAACCGTTCTTCTCCCGCTAGATTTTTTTTATAAGTCTAGACCCGTGGATGCAATGCGTTGCAGCATACCACTATTTTACGAAAGAGCAATTCTACTAGCAAAATATCAGCCAAAAGTCGAAGTGATCTCCCGTTGGAACAAACTACCCAACAAACTAAAAATTAACCAATTCCTGTGGTGTTTCCTGTAAGCTCGTCGCTCGTGATAGCTTACCCCTATGCATTCCATAAAAATTCGCAAACCCAGGTCCACTAGTTTTGCATGCTCATGTCGATAACTCCAAATTTATTACAAAAACGGTAAACAAGTTCTAGGCAAAATAAACAATGATAAATCGCATGAATTTAAAAAGCGCGATAATAATAGTTCGATATAAAAAGAATTACGACGGATCCAAATGTTCATCAGCACGACCAACTACCATCATCATCATAATCACATCATCATTGATTCTTGTAAAGGCGATTAAGAAGGGCGTCTGACGTTCCCTAAATTGGGAATTTAAATCTAAAGTTTACGCAGATATGCTAAAGATGATTGATTTTTAGATGATGTCGAAAGGGGAAATAAAATTTTTCGTGCCGCCAGTTAGTAGGATGTAATAAAATCGAACCTTAACAAAAAGGTTCAATCGAGGTTCGATTCGGACCTAAAATAAAAATCAAAAGTTTATTTAGGTATTTAGTTTATAGAATCGATCGAGCCATCGATCAAATTGTGTCGCTTTGCTCTGTGAGCAAAGGAACTAATACGTAGTTTTAAGAAAGGTTCAATCAAACTTGATAAAAACTAAAAACTTAAATTTTTATTTATTAGGTCCGATTCGGTATTTTTCAGGGGCCTGTTCTAATTCGACTTACCGTCAGTAAGTAATCGTTTTATCAAGCAACAATATGTATGCTATAATGTTATTTCCAACATGTAGACCGGTAATCTATGACGGATTACACTCTGTCATAGTCCTATTCTAATTACCCAAGGTAATCTATGACTGTAATCCTAATTAGAACAGGTTTTCGCTATTTTTGAGCAAAGATGCGTCTTTTTGGTATCCTCAATTCAACACTTCAATTTCAGAAATTCCCGATTTAGGCATTTCCAAGAATGACCGATTCCCACCAATGCCTTAAACCTTATCCATATGCAAATGCCTTAACCACACAAAAATTTGAACAAAAAATAAATGTAATACCCGAAACTCAATCCGTTCAATCCATAAGAGCAAAGATCGTGTAAGCGTTTGGTAATTCGATAAATCAACATTTGAAACAAATGACTCGAAACATAAATCAAGAAAATGTTGCAACTTAAAATATTCATAATTAATGTTTAATATTTATTTAGCTTAGAAATTACTAATTGTAGCTGAAGCTGAATGGTCGAACATGACTGCGAATTTAACGAGAAGTTCTCGTACTGTTGCAAAATCATCTCCAGGGCAGCGTACTGAGTTTGTAATTTGTTGATCTCCTCGGTATTCCTCTCCAATGAGCCTTCAAGTGCCTTCACATAATCCGCCGCTCTAAACGTCATAAAATTCAAAATTGAGATAATTAACTTGCAAAATAATGCTTTTAAGGCACTTGCCTAAACAGTATAGCCGCATTCGTAGTTTTACCTAAAAATCAAGATAGGATTTCTAAATTCAAAATTGTAACTCACAGCCAATAAAAGATGCTGATGCTGGCAATAAATCTTTTAACTCATTGTAGCCGCTCTAAAAAACAAACAAAGTTGAGACCAGTTTTTCGCCCAAACCCTAAACAATAAATATGCTTACTTACATTTATGGCCTCTCGCCTCTGTCTAAAAAACCAATATTAATTAATTATGTATGTAATAACGGACGCTGGATGGATTTTTTTTTATTATTTCGCTACCTTTCGCAACGTAAATGCGTCTGCTTTTTGCGCTCATTAGGGTTCATCCTTGTAGGTATTTTTCGGTAGGTATTTTTTCGTAATAGTATTATTTAGTTGTATGCGTGGGTAGACACCTCTGTCTCAGGGGTCTACGTATGTAAGTGGGCTAAAAACGCAATTTTAAGCTAATATAATAGGTAGGTGTAATCACCTTCTACTCAAAATCCTCTCTCTCTCTCTCTCGCTCTCCCCCACCCATTCGATATGTATACTTACTGCCTTCCAATTCAATTTTGCTCTGCTCCCTCCCTTCTCTCTCCCTCTCTCCTCGCTTTTCCCTGCATGCACATGCACACTGCACACAATCTCCCCTTCCTCGCTCTCGTTCGCTTCCTCCTCTATCTCTCCTTCCTTTCTTCTTCCCTTCCATTTCTTCTTGCACACAAAAAATTAATTTGGATAAAAAAAAATTTGGTTACACACCCAACCGGGTTAAAACGCATCAAAGTGTTTATTTTTGAAAGAGGATTATCAATTAATTGGATTGGGGCTTGCTCTTTTAATCCATAATTTGTTCATTAATTACATAAGTATGCATTTAATTTTTTCATTAATTACATAGGTATTCATATTGAAAAAATAGTCATCTGTAATGTTTTATAGAGATAGAAGAATTCATCTTTCTTTTCAGCCTACACTTGTCGGTAAAGTTACCTTACAGCGTCAGTCAGTTGAAGAAATATTTATTAAAACAAATAATGCATCGTGGGAATACAACAGGAGCTACAGGATTTCCCTCCACCACCCATTTGGATGAACAAACATTGTTTGCATTACAACAAGTCGGGTTTTCACCACGGCTCTTACAAAGCGTTCCCGGAACAAGCAGTCAAAGCCAAGAATCGATACAATCCAACGATTTTTTAAAGGAACTCCTCAAGGCCCAATTTGGTACGATAGGATACGGAACTCATCAACAGGTAGTTATTCAATAAAAAATACCAAATCTCATCGGAGTAGTTAGTTTCCATATATAGGATTTTGGCTTTTTCGCTTACACATTGAGAAATATAAAAAAGAAAAAAGCTTGTGCGAAATTTGAGATTTTCACTTTTCTAACCTTTTTTCACTAAATGTTCACAGAGCTATTTTGCTCAAATTCTTGGTGTTTACTCAAAATTTTTGGCAAAGAATACGCCCCTTCCTCTTTCTCTATCCTCCAGGGCTGGGACAAAAATCGAATTCCCTGACATGAGTGAGATATCGCGTCTCAGCTTAGGTTGGCCTTAGGGCTACAATTTAAGCTTGGGGTCGGAGTGCGAACTAGGGCTGTGGTTGGAAAAATTTCCGCTGCCGTGATCCGCGAAAAAATTGTCCGCGAAACGCGGTCAAAAAATCCGCGATACGCGGTCCGCGATCCGTGGTACGCGGCTACGCGGCACAGCTCTGATTTGGACATGGGAGGAGGTCTGAAAGAATGAACTGTCTGTATGTCTGTGATTGATTGGTAGTGAATGTCAACCAATCTGGCAATTACCCCATAATCGGCCCTTCTGGATTTTTTCCTTATTAGTAAAGTGTTTGGCTTTAGGGTGACGTGTTGTTGAACGAGCAGCAAGCGGATGAGATGCTTGAGGCACTGAATGAGGAGGTCAAGGAGGCCAAACCCGTTGCTGGTGGTGGTCAGTTTAAGAAGGGAACGGGCGGGACAAAACTTAACAAAATTTGTGTTTCAACCTCCCGACAGATAATGATACAAGCATGTATTTGCTAATATCGGGTTCACACAGTGAGAGGAGGCGAAGACGGCGGCAGGTGCAGACGGGGCGGATGTACCCATTGAACAAGGCAAGTTGTTACATTTTGAGCTAATATTGCTTGGCCTTTCCCTCCCCTCATCTTTCTGATTATTATTCCGAAATAGAAAATATCGACTGGGTAAGCCCAAAAAATTTTCCATGGAAAGGACTATGTGGCCGTGTGCGGTTAGGACAACAAATTGTCATTTCATTTTCATATTTCAGTGGACTACGTCGCAGCCAATTGCTTACGAATTTGACTCGTCCATCAGTAATTGAGTTTCTCTCACCCGTTAATCACTTATGTTAGACCATCAGCCTCCCTCCCGCTCTCGCAGATGAGAACACACGTAGACTGGTCCGTATGGGGGCCCAGTACTGGCAGAACAACAGTTGTCTGTCCTTTCTGGAGGATGGCCCCTCGTTGCCGATAGTGCGCATCTTCAAGGGCTCAGGATGCTACAGCCAAATTGGACGCGATCTGGTCCACAGCGAGCAACAAATGTCGCTTGGCGATGGATGCGAAACGGTAACACTAATGTAACGAATGGTTCCTCCCGTTTCGATTTTGTTGTTTTTGAGTAGTTTGGAACAATCACCCATGAATTTGGCCATGTTTTGGGTATGTTGGTTGGTTGGGTTGGTATGCATGGGAGAGAAAGGAACTGAACGAACACCTTGTTAAGGATTTTTCCATCACCATGCACGCCAGGTAGTGATTCTGTTTTAATTGTTCCGCCATTTGGTGTCGATTCCTCATAAGGACCGAGACGACAACATACAGCTCATTCAGGAGAACATTGAGCCCGACTGGAGGAGCCAGGTGGGTAATAAGCTAATAAGGTAAAATTGGGGGGAATCAAAGCGCTTATACATTTTTTAGTACAAAAAAGAGACGCCGGACCAGTCGAATCTGCAAGGCATTGAGTACAACTATGGCTCAAACATGCACTACGGTGGAAGTGCGTCAGGGAAGGGGGTGTTTGGGCAGTTGGAGCTTTTTTTTTCTCTTTCATTAAAGCAAGTGCCGATGGCACGAAAATAATTATGGCTGCAAAGCACAAACGGCATCAGCACACGATGGGCAACAACGTTGGGCCCGTGTTCCTGGACAAATTGGCTATCAATCAATACTACAATTGCATCGGTGATTTGCACATAAAAGATTGAGAATTATTAACAACAAGATATCATTCAATTCAGAAAAATGTCCAGCGGGTGCTGATTGCCAGAATGGAGGGTTCCGAAATCCACGCAACTGCCAAAAGTGCATATGTCCCGAGGGGTAATGAAAACAAAACAAGTTAATAATCAATAGCTGATAACGATTCCAGATTCGGTGAAGATGACTGCAGCGAACGGGCTCCGGGAGAGAACGGGGCGGATCCGGAATGTGGCCAAACGGTCACGGTAGGGAGGGAAGGGGAGGGTGTTCTTATGTTCGCTTATCAATTGCACCGCAAACTTTGGAGGCCAATGATGAGCCCCAGGAACTGAATGGGTCGGTGTCACCGAAGGTGGACGCGGGTAGAGTGCTTGCAGACCGACAGGCCGCTTGCCACTATCATATCGAGGTGAGGCATAAGCAAAAGTATGCAACACAATGGCATTATAACTTGTAAGGCACCGTCCGGAAGTCGCGTACAGTTGGAGCTCAAGTCACTGAGTGGAACATGCACTCCAGAATGTACCTTTCCTGATGAGGTGATTCGGACTTTGAACTCCTTTTAAGGCTACTTTGGCGCCGTGGAGATCAAATTGGGCGACTTCAAAAAGAGCGGAATCCGGTCGGTTGTGATCCATTAATGTTTGATATGAAAATATGTTGGCTTGCCATCTGTATTTTACCTATTAAGACATTATTTTGCATATGTAAAATATTCTGTTATATAAACAACTTCAGTGTGTGCTGTGAAAAGCACATTGCCGAAATGGGTGGGAAACTGACATCGAAAGGCGATTTGGCCATCGTCAGCGTGTACAGCCAACGTGGAGATCGCAGCTTTTCGTTGACCTATCAGACCAGTGAGTGAGTTCTGATAAGTTCCACTTCATGGCCAACAGAATAATCCTCTCTAAACACCCAATTTCAGCGTCGGATGCGCCCACCGGAAATGACGATTTGCTGGGAGGCGGCGCATCGTCCGATGACGGCGGCTCCTCTCCCTCCTTTTTCAATTCGCTGTTGAATGTGCTGAGCAGAAAGCAGGGAAGCACGTGTCAGGACTCAAACTCAATGTGAGGGGGGAAGGCAGCCTTCCCTTTTTACTCTGTTTCGGCTCCAAGTCGTTGGAAATCATTTGTCTTAAATTGCAAAAACTCCCTGAAGATAAGCCACTAGAAATGGAGTTTGGGAAATTTCTGTGACGAATTTCAACCGATTTTTTCCTTCCTCTATTTAATTTTGTCAAACACCTACAGAGACGGAGTAAAATTCTGCTTCGCATCTCCTGCCAAAAACGAAGGGAAAATAAATGTGAACATCGTTCGGCATTCACTTCTATATATGAAATTCTACTCTTATTTTTCTCCGACTAATTAATTCATCCCCATTTCCTTCCCTCCCTTTGCAGCTGCAGTTTTGGATCATTTGTCTGTCGAACATCCAGCTTAAGGAATTCGTGCAAGAAAAAATGTGGATTGTGCTGATTGGATGGAGGAGGAGAAGAAAGAAATACGGGAGAGATTGAGAACAAACGCAAAATAGTGAATGATTGATGAATGATGATAGACGGATCGATTGAAGCGATCAACTAATTGATAAATGAATAAACATGATAATATATGAATAAATAAAAATTCATATTAAATCACGGAATAAGTTGCAAAAATGAGAAAGAAAAAGTGGGAATGGTCAAAGAAAGGGATGTATCGATCGATATATATATGTTTTTTCGATCGAGCGAAATTTTAACCAAATTTTCAGGACTCACAGCCCCCCGTTTTCTCCATTATTTCAATTGTTTTTAAAGCTGAATTAGCCAAAATGTAAAATATGAGATTGGGCAATGAATTAATAGAAGATTAATGGGTTCTGAGAGAGGCAGGGGGGAGAAGTTCGGTTTTATTGATTAAGTAAATATACTCATGCAGCCTTGCAGGGAATCCTCTATAGCTTTGTAAATGTCAGCGAAATGTTTGATGATACGATGTTATGCAACCCGAGATTTTGATAACTTCAAAAAAAAAAAACCCGGTTGCGGTTTTGGCTGGGCTCTTATGCTGAGACTTTTGAACTTTTGGAAAATTCTTCAGAATAGAATCGAGCGCAGTTTTTGGACTCCCCAAAGGGAGAGTTGCACACATCTAGCCACAGATACCAGTTTCTAGAAACTTTTTGTTGTCACAATAAATTTAAATGTTTCAAAAACAATTTTGTTGCTAAAAGATATTTTCCCATCCAATAAATAATGCACAAAAGAACCGAGTCCACAACTTTATTTTAGAATAGTTGAATGATTTGCGAAAATAGGATAAAGATGTCAAAACAATAAAAAGCAGTAAAATCATGACGGGAACACTTTTGGTCCAGGTGAGTTCTTTTTTAACCAATCACATACTGCTTACTGCCTCAATAGTGTATCCCCAATTCGTCAATCTACACTGATGTCCATCAATCACGGTTCGTCGCTCAAAAGAACGGTAGTCGAGTAGCACAAATCCCAGTAATGCGCCACTCCATGCTTGTCGAGCAGCTCACGCGCTTGCTTCTGGTTTATTGCCGGTATAAAACGAGGCTCGCCCATAAATGAACGCTTCTGCACGACTCCCTCCCAAATCTAAAGAAATGATCCAATAAAAATTGTGCAAATTTGGCTGGCGCTGACCAAAGTGCACTCGTTCCGCTCCCCAGCCGATTGTTGCTGGTCACTGCCTCCCTCATGCCCATCCTCCACCGCCTTTCTGCCTTTTCTGTCGTGTTTTTGACCAGCAATCTCATCCGCCCATTTGATGCGATTCAACAACAAATTTTTGTAGAACTTTTGCTGCTTAGTACCTTAACATAATATATTAAGACAACAAACCATTTACATTCTCAAAAAGTCTGACCTCCCTCCATCACAACCACATTGATGTCTTCAAGAAGAATAACAACACCGGTCATTTGCAATTGCTTTGCATTCATCATCACCTTGAACTTTTTCGCCGGGTTGGCTAGTGACTTTATCCTAAAGTCGGCCCAATAAACAATTGTTTCCATACTGAAAGGTTAAGAATACTTGAAAACCGTAACATGGACAGCCAACGATGTATCCTCTGCAATTTTGCGTATTGCCTTTGCGGCCTTTTCCTCTCTAGTCAGTTTGCGACTTTTGTTGTCCTCCACATGTTTTTGTGCCCTCTCGGCCATTTGTTTACGCACCTTAAGATCTTTCCTCGTCAAAGAAGGACGAAGTGCCAATACCATGCACTCATTAAAAACTAGGTCCCCAAACTACCCAAGCGAGGCAAGGGCGTAACTAGGGTTTGGCGACAGGGGGCTTTTTGGGGGCTTCATAAAAAAATTTTACGACCTTTTTTTAGTTTCTTATAAAAAATTTTCTATAAAATTTTTTCCACCGTGCCGAAAGCGTGGCTTGAAATTTTGGATATAAAAATACAAAATTTCGGGATTTTGGAACAAAAAATTCAAAATTTTGAACAATTTGGTGGTCCGGCAGTGCCGATAGGCGCTGTCGGAGAAATTTTTGCGAAATTTGACCTGTTCTCCCTACGAAAATTGACTATTTTTTCGTTAAAAGTTCAGGCTAAAAAATCGACAGGAGAGGCTTGAGCCCCTAAGCCCGGGGGCATTTACGCCCTTGAAGCGAGGTAAACAGTTAAAAATTGATAAAAATAGGTAAATCATAAATTTCATCCAAAAAATAAAGCGAAAATACAACAAAATATTTTATGGGATATTGTATTTTTTTAATCGTTGTTTAACATGAACTTTATCTATTCGTTTTATGTATGAACTATTATTTTATCCCATGTCCAAACCTGAGCTTCCATTTTAGTTGGATCTTGAATAGCGTCGGTACCAAGAACTCGCATTAAATTGCTGATTTTCAGTTTGGGCTCTGGCGGCTTCTCCAATCCAAGTCGAATCTTTTCTGCTTTTTCTTTTAAAGCTTCTCGTCGATTTTGCCTGCGCAATTTTTTCTGCTCCTTCTTAGTCAGAGATGCCTGTAAGATAATATGTAAAAGGAGCACGGCCGAGACCATACTCGGTCCTTGTCCCCCCCCCCCCCCATTATTCGATCAATCAATCAATGCATTATTTTGGAATTAACAACAAAAAATGATGAACAAATCGGAAAGCAGCTGAAAAAAAACAACGGTCCGTGTCCAGCCAAACACACTCATATGCCCGTGTAATTGTATTGTACCAAAAAATTGACCCGAAACGACTGTAGAGATCGGGCAAAAAGATTGAGTTTTGTTAGCGAAAGTAATTTGGTTGGTTAGGTTTTGGCATTAAATAAACGCCGAATACTGTAATAGGGTCATACAACAGCAGCAAACAAACACTTCAGCTTTTCAAAATATCCTTGAATCATCGTCAGATGGTGTGTTCCTG
>JAEHOL010000103.1:0-10946 GCA_016432905.1 Hoplolaimus galeatus
CCCAAGTTTGAGCTGAATAAAAAGTATTATCTGTACTTTATTCGACACATTTGTGCAACACCAAACCGACTGGTTTTAACTTGGGTGTGAACCACAGTGCGGAGCAAAAACACGAGGCGTGCTCCGTTCATTTGGCGACCTCTGGCCTGTTTGACGCACCTGCGAACGACAGACCGGATCGTGCAAAGGGACAACCAAGTGACGACTGTCGAGGGCCGACGAACATCCCCAACGCCTGCAGGGAATCCCGAGGGGCCCGATTGGCGCGGTTGTGAGTTGGACACCCTGCGATCATCCCCAACGCCTACAGAGAATCCTGAGGGGCTCGCCTGGCGCGGTTGAAAGTGGGTTTCAAAAAATTTTTCAGGGCAAGAACAACAAGCCTGAATGGATGCCTCGAACCATCAGATTGAGTACCCAAAGCCACTCGTCGAGTGGAGAGGGGTGGCAAAACAGGATTTTCCCGAGAGGGGAGGTACTGTCCAGATTCAGTGCAACAGTGAGCTGAGGGAAGACCACAAAACGGAGATTAAGTCGCTCGTCGAGCGAAGAGAGAGAATGGATGAAGTCAGAGAAAGCGACGGTCAAAGAAGTGAGGATGAGGAAGAGGACAGTGAAGAGGAAGAAGAAGGGGCAGAGAAACCGTGGTTTTTGTGGCCCAGAGAAGAAGGAGAGGAGGACCCCCCGAAAAGAGAAAAGTTGGAAGAGGCGCTAGCTGGGAAAGAAGCGGAAGAGGTGGCGATTTGGCTGATGGACAACCTGAACAGTGCTTTCAGGCTGAGAGATGGAGAGAGAAAGCGCGAGTTCTTGCCGTGGATGAAGGAGAAGATGCAGAGCATAGACGTTCCGCTAGTAGGGCAGAGAGTTGCGCTAAAGAAGAAAATAAGGAAAGGAGAGGGGAAGCAAGAAGCGAGCCAGAAATTGGAGTTTTTGAGGGCAATGGACGAAGAGTTGACGGAGTGCAAAACGGAGTTAATTTGGTGGCTTGATGAGTGGGAAAAAAGAGAAAGAAAGAGAGAAAGAGAAGAGAAAAGGCAGAGAAAGAGCGAGAAGAAGGAAAGTCGCTCGTCGAGCGAAAAAAGAGAGAAACAGGGAGAGAAGGGAGACGGAAAAGAAGGGGGCCAAGAGACGCTCACCGAGCATGGAGAGCCCAAGGAGTGCTTGCAGAGCAGAAATGCGCGAAAGGAGGAGATGAGCCCGGACCCAGATGACCCGAAAATTGACAGAATTTTGGAAGAATGGGGAGAAGTAAAGGCGATTTTGGAAGAGAGAAAGAGAGAAGAGAAGAGAGTACCGGAAGTGTTAGGGCAGAACTGGGAGCAAAGTTCATGGGCCAACATACAGACGCTGATGCTTCCGACGACGACACTTTTGCCGCCGCCGATCGCGTCGAATCGCTCTTCGTTTGTTACACTTTCTGCACATTCATCCTCGCCATCCATGGCTTCGTCAGCGGCGCCGGAAGACGGAAGCGGTGTAAAATGGATGGGAACATCGCAAGGCGCAGGATTTCCGGGAAAGGAAGGCGAGAGAGGAAGCAAAGGCAGTGAAGAGAGAAAGAGCAAAGGCCAAAATCTCTCCATTGACAAGGGGGGAAGCGATGCAGTGATTAATGTGCTTTGTGAGAGTGGCGATAGGCGCCAAAGGAAAGCAAAGTTTAGGACAAAGAGCGGGGGAAGCGAGGGGCGCAGGAGTGACCTCCAGCAAAGCGCGGAAAGGGAGAAGGAAGAAAGAGAGAGTCCAAAGCCATCCGTCGGATGGACGCAGCGGTTTTTTCGGAGGAAACGGAAAGAAGATGGATTTTAGCCCCACCCCAGCGGAAAAGTTGCGGAGAGAGAGGACAAAGGGTTCCCCTCCTGGTACAGTGAGGAATAGGGGGCGGAGCGAAGAAGCAGAGGGCTGGAAAGGAGAGGAAATCGCCCATTTTCAAATTTTCCACAGCAAGGAAAAGAACCCCCAAATTCCACCTTTCGGATTAGTCATTTCTTTCGAAGGGGGAGGGTCATCCTGCCGGATGATCCTCATTGTTCCATTTGTTCTAATAATTCAAATTTGTAAAATAGTCTCCCATTTACAGAAGACCATGGCGCGAAAAAGAGTAGACGAAGTGGAGATCGATCTGGACTTGGACGCGATGAGGGAGCAGGAGATGGAAGAAGAACAACAGGTGGCCAAAAGCCGCTCGTCGAGCGGAGGCCGTGCCCAAGTCAGAAGGGAATGGAGACCGAGACACCAGGGAGAGTCAGGAGGCCAAAGCCACTCGTCGAGTGGAGGCCAGAGAAGGAGATGGACGCAGGAAGAGCCAGGAGGCCAAAGCCACTCGTCGAGTGGAGGCCCGAGAAGGAGATGGGACCAGAGAGCGGTACCCCAGGTGAGAGAGGAAGAAGACATGGACGAAGAAGAGGAAGAAGTAAAGCTGAGGGAAGGCAGAGCGGTTACGAGGGCCTGGGATATGTTTGCTGTGTGCACAGGAGAAGGGATCCATGCACGCTGCGGGAGGTTTTGGTTGACAGATTTGACCGGGGACCTTCCGGGGTGGAAACAACAGCTCTATGAGACGGATGAGCAGTTTGCGCAGCCCCATCCGTTTGGGTTGTTGGTCGCAAAGTGGATGATGGCAATGGGCGACCCGGGACAGAGCGGAGACATTGCGGCACTACTCAACCGGCTGTGCACGGCACCGGCAGGAAGATCGATGAGTGTTTACGATCAAGCCAGAGTGAACATGCGGCAAGTGGTTACGACGGCGACAGGAACAACAACGACATTTGTGCCCGAAGCGATGAATAGAAGGGTCTGGCGAGGAACGGGAGAGGGCCTGAAGTGGAAGCCGGAGGAAATGAGAAGGCTAGCAGAGTACTGGATGCAGCAATGCACGGTTGCCGAAGCCCAACTTCAGCCGTACCCGTGGGCGAGTGTTCGGTCGCAGGAAAAGGAGGAGACGGTGCCGGAATGGAAGGAAGTGGTTGATTGCTGGGATGGGACCGTGACAGAGTTGAAGTGGAAGAGGCACTTCGGAGGGGAGTTGAGTCAGTTTAAATTAGTGAATTGTCCGGTGGCTATCGTAGGAGACATCTTGGCGGACTGTCTCACGGATGTGTTCTGTGGAGGTTACAAGTGCTTCACATTCTGTCCGGAAGAGGGAACGGACTTGTTGGCAAAGCAGATTGCGGATCGACATCTATTCCACGTGCAGTTCCAAGTGATGGTGGTTTGGATGGGCTACCGACTAATTGAAGAAGGAAAACCGGAGCAATTGAGAGAAGAGTGGAGAGCGCTGATAGAGATGGCAGAGGCGCGCGAATGGAGAATGGAGATCATTGTGCCGGTCTTCAACGGAGAGAAGAGACGGGAGTCGGAGCGAGTCGCCCGATACTTTGAGGACCTTAGGGAGGAGGTCAAGAAGAGACGGTCCAGGGTTCGGATGCACACACCACAGCTATGCGGAGCGGCATATGCGGGAGGAAGAGAAGTGCCGGGAATGCCTAATCAGGAAGAAGTGGAGGAGTTGGTGGCGCTGTTGCTGGATCAGGGCGTGCCGGGAGAGACGAAGTCAGGGATGTCTATGGGAGACAAGAAGAGAGGAGAGAAGGCCAGACATCAGCAAGAAGCGGGAAGGAAGCCGGCGCCGATGACAAAGCTGCTGGAAGAAGACAAGGAAGCACCACCGAAGAGAAGGAAGATTTTGGGGCCGAACGAGAGAGCACCAGCGGAGGAGGACGCCCCGAGCTGCTCGTCTAGCATTCGACCGAATCCGGACGAAACGAGGACCGGAGGAGCACCGGAAGGATCAGGGACAACGGACCGGACGAGGACGGATTGGCGAGAAACGAGAAAAGCGGACCAAACATCGGACCAAAGGAGCTCGTCGAGCTCAGGTCGAAGGGGGAGTCCCGGAAGAAGCGCGTCGAGCTTGAGGGAGAGGTCCAGAGATGAAGTTGCAGTGCCGGTGGCGATGGAAGTTGAAGAGCACCAGCCAATCTGGTCGAAGAAGCCAAGGGAGATCTACCCACGGTTTCCGCCGGTGCCGGACTTTCCGAGATGGCGCCCATGGCCGGAAGTGCTGGTGACCCGAGAGGGTAGCCTTTTGCGGCTTCAAAGGCGGGGAGCATGCGCTGAGTAACTTCTTCCCTTGCACAATCAAGGAGAAAAGGTGGATGAGAGATCTTCGATATAATTGTGCCGAGCAGATGTATCAGCTGAGAAAGATTATGCACTTTGGATACGAGCTCGCGGCGGAGGAGTTGATGGCCATGACGGATGCGCTGGATATGAAGCTGTTCGCGCAGGATGCTGGCAATTGGAGGCGGAAGAAGCAGGACACCACTGGACGGCCGTACTGTGAGCCAGAATGGCGGGGAATGAAGGAAGAGGAACTGAAACAGACGATGAGGAAGAAGTTCGAGCAGAATGAGGATTTGAGGAAGGTGCTGTTGAGTACAGGAGATGCGTACATAGCCGAGCTAACGAAGTGCACCTTCTGGGGACTCGGAGCAGAAGGAGAACAGGCCAGAGACCCTCGCAACTGGAGGGGAGAACAAAACTGGACGCATTCTCATGGAGCTGAGGGCTGAGCTGAGACAGCAACAGATGGCGACGGTGGCGGACCGGAAGTCCTTGCAGGTGGTCGAAGGTGGGGAGGATGAGCCCTGGGGGGATTGCCCGGGGGAGATTCTCACCTTTGCGGTGGACGAAAGTGATCAGGCTGGTTCGTCACATGATGGACCGAGGCATAAGCCGCTCGTCGAGCGGAGCCGAAGTTCAGCGACCCCAAAGCTGCTCGTCGAGCAGAGGGGGAGTCGGGAAATGGTGACGGGCGAGGAATTGGCAAGATTGAGCCTGGACGAGAAGGACTGGTCGGAGTTCTGGAACGGACTGAAGGCGCTGTGTGAAGGGCACGGGTTGGAGCTGCTGTCGCTGACGGAAGAAATGAGGAAGCTGTACAAAGCGGAGTGCCAGAAGGAAGACGAGTTCCGGCGGAAGGAGGTGCAATTGGCGGAGCTGCAGCGGTTGGTGGGAGAGTTGGGAACGGCCATCATCTCGGGGTCCAGCGCAACCCCTGTTGCTGGACAGGATGTGGTGATTTGGCCCAACCCTGCAGCCCTGAAGGTGGAGGCATTTGAGGCATCAAAAGAGCTGCAGCTGAAGCAACTCGAGGCTCTGTGCACTTCAATGTACAAGGACAGGAGGAGCGACTTTCGAGGAAGACCGAAGCACGTACAGAAGAGCGTTCCCTTGCTCCACATCAAGGTGGAGGACGGGGCAGACATGGACATCACCTTTGGCAACCTGTCGGGGCTACGCAACACGCAAGCCCTCCGGTTTATTTGTGAGCGCGACGAGCGTGTCGCCTTGGTAATCTTTACGGTGAAGCAGTGGGCGAAGCAACGACAAATTGTGCAAACCACGGAGAGCTACTTGTCGAGTTTTTGTTGGGCATGCTTGGTGATCTTCTACCTGCAAGGCTGCAAGTTGGTGCCGTCACTGTGCCAGAAGTTGAGCCGTTGGCTGGGCAGCTCCTGATCGGGTTCTTTCGGTGGATGAAAAGGTTCCCATTTACGGAGCGAAAAATAAGCATTTGGTATGGAGCGAGTGTGCCACGGGGGCCGGGCGAAGATGGGCTTATGTGGGTGGAGAACGCATTTCAACCGAGTCGAAACGTGTGCAGAGCACTGAAGGAGGCGCAGTGGCGACGGACCCGGATGATGGTGGATTCAGCTTAGCGGAGCTTAAGAAGTTTCGACAGGAGGGGTCCATGTTGGAAGGGATCGGGATTCCGCTCTTCACTTCAGGGATAAATACCCAGTTGGACTTTTCGGTAAATTATCTTCCAACCAAACCCAGGTGCGCGTGGGAAGAAGAAATTGGTGGCCCAGCTGGAGCTCGCGGCACACGAATGACGGACCCGAGAAGCGGACGGCAAAGGGCCTGGCAGGCGGCACGTGCGGAGACCGGAGGACAGAGGAGCTGACGGTGCAAGGCGCATGCGGAGGGGACATTCGACGGCACGGGCAATGGACACCTTTCGAAGGGGGAGTGTTCCGAGCACGCCTAGCGGCTCGGAAGCGGCGACGGAGGGTCGGACGCGGAGGAAGGGAACAAACGATCGTTCCGTCATTTATCCATTAACCCCCTCCCCCTTTCCCTTTCTTTATGGCCTTGTTGGGGGCGCGGAAGGGCGGTCCCAGCCGACCTTTTGCTCTCTCTCTCTCTCTCTCTCTCCCCCGCCCGCCATTATCTCTCGCCCCATCAACACATATAAATATGTTGCGATCGCTTGGCCTTTCCCATTCACCCATTCATCATTCCCCCGGCGCATCTCACCGCAGCCATTTATTCCATTCACACTTTGCCTCTGCTCATCCGACGGTTGTCGGCTGGCAGAGAGGAAGGAGGGAAGAAAGCGGGTTTTAAGTGTTGGCCTCTGCCCCCCAGCCCCTCGTCGAGGGGAAGGGGAGAGGAGTGTGGAAAACATGTTGTGCTTCCCTCCTCCCTTTCCCCTTCTGCCCACAATTGGTACACAACTTATATAATTGTAGTGATGTAGCTAATGATTAATCTGTTCTTCTATTTACAAGTAATTAAACCCTTTGCACGACCCACTAAAATACCCTTTTGCTTTCGGACCCCAATTCCCCTAAGGCAAAAGGTTTAATTACCCAAGTTTGAGCTGAATAAAAAGTATTATCTGTACTTTATTCGACACATTTGTGCAACACCAAACCGACTGGTTTTAACTTGGGTGTGAACCACAGTGCGGAGCAAAAACACGAGGCGTGCTCCGTTCATTTGGCGACCTCTGGCCTGTTTGACGCACCTGCGAACGACAGACCGGATCGTGCAAAGGGACAACCAAGTGACGACTGTCGAGGGCCGACGAACATCCCCAACGCCTGCAGGGAATCCCGAGGGGCCCGATTGGCGCGGTTGTGAGTTGGACACCCTGCGATCATCCCCAACGCCTACAGAGAATCCTGAGGGGCTCGCCTGGCGCGGTTGAAAGTGGGTTTCAAAAATTTTTTCAGGGCAAGAAGAACAAGCCTAATGGATGCCTCGAAACATCGAATTGAGTACCCGAAGACGCTCGTCGAGCGTAAAGGGGTAGCGGAGGAACTTTTTCCCGAGAGGGGAGGGGCCCTGTTCCAGGGCAGCAGTGTTCCGAGAGAAGGGCCCAAAAAGGAGGCAGAATCGCTGATCGAACGTCGAATAAGTGAATATGAGGAAGACACTGAAGAGGAAGACTGTGAAGAAGAGATAGATAAACCGTGGTTTTTGTGGCCTGTGGAGGAAGGAGAAGAGGAACCCCCAAGTGTCGCCGAGTTAGAGGAGTACCTAGCGTCGGAGGACCCGGAAGAGGTGGCAGTTTGGCTGGTGGACCACCTGAACAGTGGTTTCAGGTTGAGAGATGGAGAGAGAAAGCGCGAATTGTTGCATTGGATGAAGGAGAAGATGCAGAGCGTAGACGTTCCGCTCGTTAGGCAAAGAGTTGCGCTGAAGAAGAGAATAAGGCAAGGAGAAGCGGGCCAAGAAGAGAGACTGAAATTGGAATTCTTGAGAGCAATGGATAATGAGTTGGTGGATTGCAAAACGAAGTTAATCTGGTGGCTAGACGAGTGGAGCAAAAGGCAAAGAAGAATAAAAAGAGAACAGAAGGAATTGAGGCAAAAGCCGCTCGTCGAGCGGAAAGTGCCCGACAAAAGCGTGCCGATCAGAGAAAGCGAAGAGGAGAAAGAAGAGACGCGCATGGAGCTAGAAAAATCGGAACCTACCAAAGGGGAAGAAGGAAAAGAGGAGGGCCAAAAGACACTCGTCGAGTGTAGAGAGCCCAGAGAATGCATGCCTAGCAAAAGTGCGCGAGAAAGCAGAAGAGAAGAGATGAGTGGAGACCAAGAAGACTTGGGACTTGCTATCGATACAAGAGAAGAGGAGGAAGAGGTACTGTCGGAGGAGAGGAGTGTCCAAGAGACAGAGATACAGACTGAAGATGCTGAACCACCGATGCCAGAAGACCGGAGCCCTGCGAAAAGCGATCCCATCGAGGAAACGCGCATTCCCGAGGGGGAGAGTCAACGGAGGAAACCGAGTGGCAGAGAGGTGACATCGACGGCTCGAGCGAAAGCGAAGCACCACGATAGGAATAGAAAGAAGGCGATGGAAGTGCCAGAGAGAAAGGCCTTAAGGCACTCGTCGAGTGCAAAGAAGGCAAGAGCTGAGCGTATGGCTTCCAAGAACGAAGGGAAGGAAGGAACTTACAAAGTTAAGAGTCCTATCAACGCCCGAGTCAAACATTGGAGGATATGGCGAGAGCTGAAGGAGATGTTGAAGAAGGCGAAGAAGAAGTTACGCAAAGTTTGGGCAAACACAACGTCAAGGATGAGCAAAAATTCGGGAGGAAATCGAGGAAGGCTGGAAAATATCTTGGGCATAAGATGGAACCCGGACAAAGATGAGTTGGCTATTGCTATGCCAGAAGTCAGTCAGGAGACGGTTACGAAGATAAGTATGCTGTCCAGCATAGCTCAAGTGTTCGATCCACTTGGATGGGTCAGCTCTGTGGTTCTACGTGCCAAATTGTTGCATCAGCGTGTCGCAAAATTGGAGGCGGATTGGTATGAGACTCTGCCGGGAGAGATTGGACGGGAATGGATGCGGATTACCGAAGCCTGGAAAGGGTACATCCTAAAAGTCCCTCGTCGAGGGATAGGATGGGAGCTGGATAGCTCAGACGCAATTGAGCTACACATGTTTGCGGATGCGTCGGGGACGGCGTACGGAATCGCAATCTATTTGTTGGCAAAGGAGGCAGGTCAAACTCAGACCATGATGCTGATGGGTAAGAGTCTAGTGAAGCGATGGAGTCAGTCTTCGAAGCAGGACACGATTCTGCGGATGGAACTGCATGAGCTGAGAAGTGCAGTCAAAGTGATGGTCAAAATCCAGGAGGAGCTGCCGCCGGAGGCCAGGACGGATCGAGTCTATTGTTGGACGGATTCAAAGGATGTGATTGACTGGTTGAGAAGTGGCAAAAGGTATGATCGATTTGTGGAGAATCGATTGCAAGTGATAAGGCCATACCCGGTCGCGCACGTCGAAGGGACAGCAAATCCCGCTGATGTTGCCTCAAGAGGGTGCAGTCCGCAAGAGTTCAATGCCCAAGAGTGGTCCGTCGGACCAGAGTGGCTAGTGAACTGGAAGTTCCCGGAGGAGACCGAGCGGAAGTATGATCCGAAGGAATGGAAGTTGAAGAATGAAGAGAAGACCGACTTTGAGCTGCAGATGGCCCTGAAGGAGGGAGAGAGGTTGTTCGACCTGACCCGATGGAGCCACTGGGACAAGGCATGCCGAGTTGTGGCCTATGTATGCCGATTTTGGGCTGAGAGCAAGCAGAAGAGAAAAGGAAAGTCGGTCGAAAAGGTCCGACCGGTGGAAGCGAGTGAGATGAAGCGAAGCCGGAGTATACTGCTTAAGCAAGAACAGGAAGCATATCCGCCATCGGAGAAAATGCGGATCGAAAGGCGCATCTGGGAAGATGAGGAAGGACTGCTGAGATGCAGTACAAGAATGAGGAAGTCTGAGCTTCCAACGGAAGCCGTGTTCCCGATTTTTTTGGACGGACGCTCGAGAGCAGCGGAGCTCATCATCCTCAAAATGCACGAAGACCGCGGACATGCGAAAGGGAACAAGATGGTGGCTGGAGTCATGATGGAGTACTTTATTCCGCAAGTCAAGAGGGACGAGTTTTTACTGGCATTCCGGAGGTTTATTGCCAGAAGAATGGAACCGGATGAGATCTATTCGGACAGTGCGACACAGTTCAAGGACGCGAACAGAGCGATACAACAGTTGTGGTCACGGGAAGAGCAGGAGTGGGCGAAGGTGATAACCTCGAGTGAAGTCACGGACTTTATGGGTTCAAGAACCATCGCCTGGAGGTTTCTGACAGAAAGAGCGCCGTGGAGAGGTTTTCATGAGAAGATGGTGCATTTGGTGAAGGTGTCGTTGTACCGGATCGTGGGAAGATCATTGTTGCGTCTCAATGAGCTGAACACGCTGTTGGCGGAAGTGGAACGGATCGTCAACATGAGACCGATCTCGTACATCAGCGAGGCGGACATCGTGCGACCGTTGCGACCAGTGGACCTGCTCATTCCGAGGCAAAATGCAGCACAGTATCAGGAGCTGAAGATGCCCACACAGGAGAAGAGAGGAGGTGATGAAGAACTGATAGCACGCTTCCAACACGTTACAATGTATGCGGATATGTTTTGGAAGAAGTGGAGCCGGGACTACCTGTTGGCCTTGAGGGAGTCGCACAAGAACAAGGTGAAGGGAGAAGTCATTTTTCCTGCGGTGGGAGAGGTCGTCTTGGTACAAGACGACATTCTGCCAAGAAGTCACTGGCATCTGGGAGTGGTAGAAGAAGTCCACGCGAGCAGTGACGAGCAGTTCAGGACGGCGACCATCAGGATGAAAGGAGGGAAGAAGCCGAGTTTCCTGAGAAGAGCGGTAAGCCATTTATACCCGTTGGAGATGAGTAATGAGGCTCCCGTAAGACGCTCGTCGAGCGTAAGGGAGACGGAGGATGGGACAAGAAAGGGAAAGCCCGAAAGCCGTTCGTCGAACGGAGGGCAAAGAGGCTTGGCGAAATTTTCGGCGTTGTTATGGACAATGGTGCTGGCTGTGTTGGTCGGGTTGGTGGCGGTGACAACGGCACAGACGGCCATGTACTGCGATCCGGAAGTGCAGCGCAGTTTTTACCGAGTGGAACACAAAGCGCCAGAAGCTTGTCAGAATCGACATTTGCGGAATCCCGAATGGCATCTGCTGACGATCTTCAGACCCAATGATGACCTCATCGAGATCGATGGCCACATGTGCAAGAAGACGCAACAGCACATTGAATATTGGGAGAATCTGATCGGAGAGCCGAAATCGAACGTGACATC